>VMDO01010731.1:2500-42193 GCA_007922755.1 Pedetes capensis
AGCTAAGCAGGGTCAGCTTGGTCAGTCCTTGGATGGTAGACCACCTGGGACTATCAGGTGCTTCAGGCTAGGGAGAAGGACCTGGCAATCCACTCCTGAAACAATCCACCATTGAAAACCCTATGAGCCCAATGAATAGCAGAGCAGAACTGACAATAGTGCCTGGCATGCCACAGTGTCAGAGTGTGTTTCATTCTGTTGTACATAGGGTCACTATGAGCTGGACTCAACTTCACAGCACCTAACAACAACAAATATACATATATATACTTTTAAACTTATATTTACATATATTATATATTATATATATGTTTCAATTTATTTTATATATGTTATATATAATATGTATCATATATACTTTTTATATAATAATATATATAACAGATGAATTTAAGATATCCTGCTAGAAGTCAAGATAGTGATTATCTCCATAGGATCAGGAAAGTTCCTAACTGGTGGGGGTGACAGAGAGATTTTTGATGTTGCTTACGTGGTTTGTGTTCAGTTTGTGAATTTTAGGGGGAGTTACATTAATGATATATCCATTTTCTCTATGTATATTATTCCTCAAAAAAAGGGAGAAAGAAAGAAAAGGAAAGGAAGGGACAGATGTTGATTTTTAAAGCATCTAAAGTTCACCTTTAAAGTTAGATCCTGAACAGGATGGGCAACCTTAGATGATCACTTAACCTCTTCACTCTTAAGTTCTTTGTCTCTAAAGTCATGCTTATCACAGCAGATTAATTTGGGTTATAAATTATGATTTGCTTTATACATGATAACATTCTGTACAACTCTTATTTATTTAGCTCAGTTGTTTGAACCACAGATGTGAATCATAGTCACCTAAGAAGTTTAATGACGACAAGTGAATAGGTTCTCTACTGCCACTAGCTTACAGCTTGTGATTCACTGAGTCTGGGAAGAGGCCAGTGTGTTTCTATTTCCAGAAGTTTCATAGAGGACATAGCTATGGTTTTGAACCACTGATTTAGAAATTATCTCCTTATTTCAAAATCTATTACACCATTTCAGGCTTGTTTCCTGGGATCTGTTTAATTCAACTACATTTTGCCAACCATACGTTGCAGAAATCTAATGCTGTTGGAATAGCAAATATCTGAAGAGTGAGGAAAGACCTTGATGAGCAAAAAGGTATCTTTTAATAACCAGATCCTCTGAACAAAATAATTTTTTATTCGTGAAAACATACCCACAAATTAAAATATTCATAGCAATATCTAAAGTCTGAATATGTGCCATTACATATCTATCCCAGGAATCATGATTCAATTTAAGTTTAGTTTCATTTTTTCCTATAATTAAGGAATATACACTGGAGGTCATGACAGCTTTTGATACCATTTCTTTTGACATTCTTTTTGTGTTTTTAATAGTATATTATTTCAATAATGGGACTCCTTGGATTTATAAGATTGCAAGACTTTAAGAAGCATCTTAATTCCCACTAAGGATAAAACGCAATAAATCAGAAAGATTTGAAGTTTTTCTTTGGGTCTCTTACAATGCTCAAAGTGCTTTGTTTCTAGCCCCCTAATTTCTAATTTTCTCCTTAGACAAATTCATTACACACAAGAAGGGGTTCACAGCAAAACATTTCAACATTTGCCTTTGCTTGTGTCTATGCTGCTCCAGTGGTAGATGCTGAATAAATAATTATTGAATTTAGCTATTTTGGACTAGACCATTTATATAGCCAACAATAAGATCCTAGATTTTATGAGGCATAGTTGTTAAAATGCCATTAAAACCAACACTTCTTCCTTGAATCTATGAAGCTATACCGCCATATAAGATTTTACAGGCCAACATACAGCTTTGTGGTAGGTTACATCTGAATTGAATTTTGAGTGCTGCTGCATGCATATTGTGCTGCCTTTATTTCCTGCTTCAGGATCCTGGCTAGCATTAATCATCGCCTACCAAAGAATTCATTCTACTAGCATCCAACAGTGTTTAAGGCATATATGTCTGTAAGGAATTGTCACTTAGATAAAAATTCAGATTAATTTTTAAATGAGAAATCCACTTATTATTATAATCTCTCTTTCAATGTTTTCTTAAAAACTTTCTTAAACTGAATTCTATGTAGGTCATCAATTCTCAAAAAATAGAACACCACAAAAATATTAAGTATATTTGTGACTAAGACTACTTGAAGAAGAAGAGAAATCATAAAGAAAAAACTGAGTAGTTATAACTAGGAAAATATAGAATCTTTCATTTTTAGCAGATTATGCCATCAAAGACATAGTTCAGAGGATTATAGAATATTCAACAGCAATCATTAAAAATTCATACTCTGATTAGTGTTATTTTATCATTTATAAATAATTTAAATTAAAGTTTGGTACTGTCCCATTATTTGACAATGCTAACTTATGAACTCTTCCAACCAAGGGATTTTTATTTTGTTTTGTTTACATTTTCAATGAAAACTTTACCTCTCTTCCCTTACACAGTGTAGGGATAAAACCCTTCTGTGACTCAGTACAGAGAACACACTGAGTTAAATGTCCTGAACCTAAGAACTCCACCTTTTCCCTACTGATGCTCCTAAAGTCACCTGGAGGTCAATGAGCATCATATAGAGCAGCAGCCTCCAACCTTTCTGGCACCAGGGACCAATTTAGTGGAAAACAATTTTTCTGCCGACTGGAGCCAGAGTTCAGCTGCTGCTCACATTCTGCTATGTTCTGAACAGTTATGCTGGCTTTGTTCGTAACATTCATACTGGTTCATGGCTTGGGGTTGGGAACCCCTGCTGCAGAGCTTCCTCCAGCCCTCACAGCTTCTGCTACAGCTGCTGTTCATTGTCCTCTGTCCCTCTAATCCATGTTTCCACGTTTTTCCTTCTTTCCCTGACGTTATCCCCCAGATTCCTGTGTGAATGGAGGGCCTTTCCATCTACCACAGGAAGACTGCCTTTGCCCTTGTTCTATGTTAGAACCTGACTGTGTTGGGTAATTTCTGGGATCATCTTTGAGATGACTGTCCTGATAAATTCGATATGACTTGGGTTTTTGGTTTTGTTTTTATTGGTTTTCCCGTTTGTTTTGGTCATATGATAATCTTGATTGGGTAAAGATGAAAACGAAATTATTTTGGGACAAACTGAGACAAGCAATGGATTTCAACACATCATAAGGCATGTGATAAGGAATGATGATCAAACTCTCAAATGGCAGCTGCAACACAGGTTTACTTGTGCTATGAATAAGAGCGTTGACATTAGAACCCTTTCAGTGCAGCCGCTGGAAGCACAAGCCACTCAAGGATTACGCTCTACTTTCAAACCCCAATTCTACCACTTGTTAGCTGTGTAACCAGGGCAACCTCTCTATGAATCACTATTAGAAATGATCATAAATCATATCTCATAGGATCACGGTAAGAAATAAGTTCACATATTTAAGGCACTTGGAATACAGCCTGACAGAATATAAGTCCTCAAATATTAAATTATTCTTAATATTTTTTGGAATTCATTATGCTAATGAGAATGTATTATGTAACTATAGTCAAGATAATGAATTCAGTTAAGAGGAAAGTTCTCATGAACAAAAGGGTAAGTTAGAAATTGGCCATAACTACAACATTCAGATCAGGAAAATGAAAAGATACTTCCACTGTATATCTCCAAATGGCGGCCATCCAACAATATGCCATGAAGATCAGATTGAATCATTGATACCTCCCTTCTTTCAATGAAGATGCCTTCACTTTGTTTGTTGCTGCTAAATTCTAGGATGGCCTCTGAAATGATCCAGGCATTTCTAAAGAAATCAATAAAGGTTGGCAGAAGGCAGCCCATGTGCACTGATGATGTTTTGCCAACTCCAATAACAATGTAGGACCTTGATGTTGTTGTTCTCAGGTGCCATGGAATCAAGTCTGACTCATAGTGACCCTATGTACAACAGAACCAAACACTTCCTGATTCTAAGGCACATGATATTTCTTTATGTTTAGGGGCACTGTTTCAGGCACTGTGTCAATCTATCTAGCTGAGGATCTTCCTTTTTTTCATTGACTTGCCATTCTCACAAACTTGATTTCCTTCTCCAGGGATTGGTCCCTCCTGACAACATGTCCAAAATAAATAAGACATAGTCTAGTCACCCTTGCTTTAAGGAGCACTTCTTCTAGGACAGATCTGTTGGTCCTTTTAACACTCCATGGTATATTCAAATTTTTTTCCAGCATCATAATTCAAAACCATCAATTCTATTTCTGTCTCCCTTATTCAATGTCCAACTTTCACAACCATATGATACAACTAAAAATACCATGGCATGAGTCAGGCGCACCTTTGTCTTCAGTGTGACATCTTTACTCTTCAACACTTTAAAGTGGTCTATTGCAACAACTTTTCCCAATGCAATGCGTCTTTTGAATTCTTGACTACTGCTTCCATGGGTGTTGACTGTAGAACTAAATAAAGCAAAATTTTGGACAACCTCAATCGTTTCTCCATTTATTATGAAGTTATGTACTGACCCAATTGTGAGGATTTTTGTTTCCTTGACTGTAAGGCAAAATGCATACTGAAGGCTGTATTCTTTGATCTTCATCAGTAAATGCTTCAAATCCTCTTTACTTTCAGCAAGCAGAGTTGTGGCATCTGCATAATGCAGATTGTAAATAAGTCTTCTACCAATTATGATACCCCATTCTTCTTTATAAAGTTCAACTTCTCAGATTATTTGCTCAGAATATAGATTGAAGAGGTATGCTGAAAGGATACTGCCCTGATGCACACCTTTCTTGGCTTTAAACCAGGCAATGTTTCCTTCTTCTGTTTGAAGGATTGCCTCTTGGTCCATGTTCAGATTCCTCATGAGTACAATTAAGTGCTTTGGTATTCCCATTATTTGTAATGTTATCCATAATTTATTGTGATCCCCACAGTCAAATGCATAGTCAATAAAACATAGATAGACATCTTTTTGGTACTCTCTGCTTTTGGCTAATATCCATCAAACATCAACAATGATGTACATTTTCCACACCCTCTTCTGAATCTGGCTTGATTTTCCGGAAGTTCCCTGTCTATATACTGCAGTAATTGCTTTTGAATCATTTTTAGCAAAATTTTACTTATGTGTGATATTAATGATGTCATTCAATAATTTCCACATTTGGTTGGATCTCCTTTCTTGGAGATAGGCACAAGTGTGGATCTCTTCCAGTCAGTTGGCCAGGTAGCCATTTTCCAAATCTCTTGGGTTAAACAAGTAAGCACTTCCAGTGCTGCATCTGTTTGTTGAAACATCTCTTTTTGATATTCCATCAATTCCTGGAGCCTTGTGTTTCATGAATTCCTTCAAGGCAGCTCCCACTTTGTCTTTAAGTACCACTGATCCTGATCATATGCAACCTCTCGAAATAGTCAGTCATCAACCAATTCTTTTTAGTATAATGACTGTGTGTTCCTTCCTTCATGTTTCCTGCATCATTTAATATTTTCCTTGTAGAATATTTCATTATCAGCACTCAAGCCTTGAATTTTTTCTTCAATTCCTTAAGCTTCAGAAATACAGAGCCTGTTCTTCCTTTTTTTTCTATCTCCAGCTCTTCACACGTCATTATTACATTTGATTTTGTTTTCTCAAGCTTCCCTTTGAAATATTCTGTTTAGTTTTTAACTTTATCCTGTCTTCCATTTACTTTAGCTGTTGAAGATGCAAGGGCAAGTTTCAGAGTCTTTTCTTCCAGTCTTTTTAATAACCTTTTGCTTTCCTCATGGTTGATATCTTTGATGTTATGTCACAATTTGTCTGGTCTCTAATCATTAGTGTGTAATGTATCAAACCTGTTCTTGAGGTGGTCTCTGAACTCACAAGGGATATACTCAAAGTAATACCTTGGCTCTGGTACACTTATTCCAATTTTCTTCAGTTTCAGTTTTAACCATGCTTATGGGTACTTGATGGTCTATCCACAATCAGCACCTCATCTTGTTCTGATTTTTGATATTGAGTTTTCCATTGTCTCTTTCCACAAATGTAGTCAATTTGGCTCCTTTATTTTCCATCTGGTGAATTCCATATATAGTCACCATTTATGATGGTAAAAAATGTATTTGCAATGAAAAGTTCATTGGTCTGACAAAATTCTATTATGTGATCTCCAGCATCACTTCTGTTAGCAAGACCATATTTTCCAACTACTGAGCCTTCTTCTTTGTTTCTAACTTTTTCATTCCAGTCACCAATAATTATCAGTACATTCTAATTGCATGTTTGATCTATTTCAGATTACAGAAGCTGGCAAAAAAGTCTTCCCTATCTTCATTTTTGGCGTTAATGGTGAGTACATAAATTTGAGTAATAGTCATATTAATTGGCCTTCCTTGTAGGCATATGGATATTAGTCTATCACTGATAGCATTGTATTTCAAGAGAGATCTTGAGATACCTTTTTTGATGATGAATGCAACTCCATCTCTTTTTAATATGTCATTTCAGCTATAATAGACCATATGATTATTTAATTCAAAATGGTCCACTCCTGTCTATTTGGTCTCACTGATTCCTAGAATGTTGATGTTTATATGCTCCCTTTCCCTTCTGTGATTTCTAATTTTCCCATATTCATATTATGTATATCCCACATTCCAATTATTAATTGATGTTTACAGTTGTTCCTTCTTATTTTGAGTCATGCTACATCAGCAAATGGAGGTCCGTGGGGCTTTATTCCATTCCTGTCATCAGTGTTCACTCTACTTTGAGGAGGAAACTTTTCCCTAGTCGCCTTTTGAGTGCCTTCCAACCTGGGGAGCTCATTTTTCCCAACACTCTATCTGATAGTATTTCTCTGCTCTTCATAGGATTTTCAATGGCTGATTGTTTCTTGAGTGGGTTACCCATGTCCTTCAATGGCTAACTGTTTCAGAGTGGTTAGCTATGTCCTTCTTCCTAGTCTGTTTTAGTCTGGATGTTTGGCTGAAACCTCTCCACCATGGGTGACCCTGCTGGTGTCTATGGTACTGGTGGAATAGTTTTCAGCATCACAGCAACACACAAGCCCTCATAGTATGGGAAAATACCTGAAGATATGTCTGTTTGCTCTAATTTAAGCTAATTACTCTCCATACATCTCCTCTTCAGAACTCCACTAGGCAACAGAGTTTATCATTTTCTCCATTTCATGTATGAGAAATTTACAACTTGCTGGGCACTTTTTTTTCAGTGTTAGGCATCCAACTGAGGTCCTTGTACATGCTGGGAAAGTGCATTCTACCACTGGGCTACATTCCCAGCTAGGAAATTAAAATGCAGATTAAAAATTATTCAAATGTACACAATTATTACCCTTTTAGAATTTACATTTTCAAGGCACGGACAAACATTGAACCCTTATAACAAAAGTGTTTACTGAAAATTGTGATAGGTATGAAAGAGCACATTGCAAGGTGCTATACTTTCATATCTCATGGGTACAGGTCCTAGAGATCCAGAAAAGAACAAAGTCCACTCAAACACCATATAATGATGTTTCAGTCTTCAGTACAGTGCATACGTGATGGTGGTTCCATAAGATGATATCACCTGGTATCTGACACCATGGCATACACCTGTAATCCTAACAACTCAAAAAGCTATAAGAGAACTGGGGTACTGATCCACTGATGTGGTGAGAGCCCTTGCAAGCCAATCATTTCCCAAAAGCTCACAGCTACTAACTAAGCCTTTAACACTTGAGCCTTCAAAGGGATATTTCATGTCCAAATCATAACAGAGAAAGAGGAGGAGAGTGGACAGAGAGAATAATGTGTGAGGGCAGCTGAGGATAAGTCACATAGAGCCACATGATCATGTTAAATAACTTGGATTTGATTCATTGAATAAGAGCAAGCCATTGAAATACTTAATCATAGGACTGACATGCTCATATTTGTTTGTATTCTACCTATCATATAGGTAAGTATAGAGTAGATCATGTCCTTCTTTCTTGCATTTAACTCTTCAGCCTCTCTTCTGTGGTATTTTAATGAAAACTCTTATATCAAAGATTTTTTATTCTATGCTTTACTTTTAAAATCATGAAACAATATGCCTTTAGGCCACATTTCATATTTAAAAAGATATTTACAATCCTTGGGAAAAGATAATGAACATATTAACCACAAAAATATGAATTTAGGAATAAGAAAAGTGTTTTTTTTCCTTTTGTCAAAATTCTAATACTTCAGTAATGTTAATAACACAGTAAAAGGATAGCATAGCTTTAAAAGCAAAGTTCTAATTTACATACCAATTTAATTGGCTATGAGATCTTCAACTTCACCTTCCTCTATCTCAAATGTCAGTTTTTTCTTCTTTGCTCCAAAAATGCTCAAAGAGTAAATAAACTTAAATAACACAAAGAAGTTCTTGAAACTTTATCCTAGTCAAAATTCAGTGTTGTTTTAATTCATTTATAAAAAAGAGTAAAGCAACATGATTCAGTGTGAAATATGAAGGTTAAAAAATACTCTCAGAATTCTTTTGAGATCAGGAACATATAGTTCATCATTATTTTGTCCCAAAAACTACAACATAAGCATTTAGTCAGTATTTACTTATGGATCCTTCAGTTGTTTTTCTAACAACAACAGCTTTTTAAAATGGTGGAAAATATTCAGAAGATATTTTGAATATAAAACATACTAATAATTATCATTTCTCTAAATTTAGGTTTAGAAATTTAACCACTAAAAGCCACGCATGGTGGCCCATGTCTGTAACCCCAGTAACTCAGGAGTATGAAGAAAAACCCTCTCCCAAGATAAAAAATGAAAATAGGACTGGGTGTGCAGCTCAGTGGTAGGGCTCCTGCAAAGTGTGCACGAGGCTCTAGGTTCAGCCTCTCAAAAGAAAGAGAGAAGAGGAAACAGGAGATGGGGTGGGGGAAGGGGGGACAGGAGAGAAGAAAGAAGAAATTTAATCACTCTAGAAAATTTTTAATGGTTTATGAAGATAAGTCAGTCTGATAAATAACTAGGAAAATTTCAGGCACCTCAATGGAAAAGCAAAAAGCAATAGTGTAAATAGAAAACCACTGTGCCCTAGTGGAGATGGCTGATAGAATCCTTTGGAGAGTAATAGACCTTCTCTGCTAATTGGTTGGCCTATTCATTCCCTGGATGAGTGAGCTTCACCTCTGCCTTTATTTTATTCAATAGGTCCTTCTTGCCTGGCTCCCTTAAAGGAGAAGGCAGTGCCAATCCATAAAGCTGGAATTACTTGGCACCTTGCACTAAAACTGCCCTAGCTCTCCTAAGATGAGTCACACAGGCCATCAAGAGACCAAGAACAAGAAACTTTCCACATTTGACCTGTTAACTGCATTTTATTCTTTATACGTCATTTTTCAAGCATTTCTGTAATTATATGTTCTATATAATACACATGTAATAATTTACACCTTAAGTTTTGATTTCCGATACCACATTTTATTCCCTAGAAATACTGCAAACACTGTTATTCTAGCAAGTACCCACACCTTTCCACTGTTTCCCTGTCGCTCTTCTGAGCAAAACTATACAATTTGTCCAGCCCTGTTTCTAACTTATGTGTTCTCCTTTACACATGCTTGACTGCACAGACTTGTGATCGGTTAGGAAATGCTTCAGATTCAGATCTGCTTCAAAAAATAACGAGTTTTCTGTGTGCCATTTAAAATGCCTGCACAAATGTCACTTTAATGGCTGCATGGCAGTCCGTCCAATGAATATTCTCTATCTCTCTACTACTAAACAGCTCATTTCTCCAGGGTTCAACATTTAGGCTATGCCTATAGTTCTGATGTAATATACAGTGTGGCAATGAATATCATTTTCCATAAATCTTCATGTGCATTTCATGGTACTTTTAAGGCAGAATCCCAGAAGAGAAATTCACAGATCAAAAATACTTTCAAAGTTATTGAGATATATTGATAAATCCTTTCACCAGAAGTTATAAAAGTTTTCAACTGGAAACAGCTTCTGATTAAGTGTTATTTAAAAACCTTGTGATAAAATTTAACATACATGATATGCTCTTAACCTGTGGGGTAGCAGATGGGAGGTGGGAGTGGTCTGGCTAGGAGAGGACTATTTTGTCACTGACATTATTTAGATCTGCATTAGCATGGTGATAACAAGAAGCAGGTCTACTTTTAGGCTTTATTATTGTTATTAAATTCTATACAGACACCCTAGATAGACTATTTCTCTTAATTATGTAAATTTCTATAAGCGGAGAAGACTATATTAAATTGTTGACGCGGGCAATATGCAGATTATTTATTCAGCAATATTTATTTTATCCTTTCATGGGCCCACACTGTATCAGCTGCTAGAGATTAAATGTTAAATAAGACAAAGTTCATGTTCAAGAGTAGAAGTGGCTGGCTTTATGGGTGATTTTATTCTCTTATGCATACTCATGTCTACAGCTGGACCACCCAGCATCTGATCCTATCTGATCTTGGAAGCTAAGCAGGGTCAGGCCTGGATGGGAGACCACCTGGGAATTCCAGGTGCTGTGGGCTTAGAAGAAGGATCTGTAGCCCACTCCTAACACCATTATCCATTGAAAACCCTATGAATAGCAGAGAAACACTGACATAATGCTGGGCATGGCAGTGTTGGATAGTGTTTGGTTCTGTTATACATAGGATCGCTATGAGTTGGATTCGACTCAGTAGTACCTAACGACAACAACATGCATACTTACAGTGCCCGAGTTTACAAAAATTGACAAATTACTTTTATTATTAAGATGATGATAAATGTATTCATTACTAAAAATTAAAGCTGTTCAATGAATTCTATTGATACTCAGGCTTGACTCATGAGAACTTGATACACCACTGCTCCAGTAAACCTTTGTTTTCATATAAAGAGTTATTGAAAGTACTCAAAGAGGGACAATTTAAAAAGATTCAAATTGAAGAATGTAGGTTGACAAATCCTGAGCTGTTTCTATGTACAGCATAGGTCCCCTCTTCCTTCCTCTGTTCTGTGATCTACACCAAAACACACTCTAAAGAATCTCACTGAATGCCTCAGGTACAACTAACCACAGGCATTCTACAAACTTAATAGAACCACAGTAACAACAGGCTTTTGAGTGATGTTAAAATTTGTGTCTGGCTCCCTTCTAAGTCATTAGATCTATTACTTAAAACTATCAATATGTTTGAGGAAAATGTGTTTTCACAGGAATCTAGGGGAGGGCTGGGAGAAGGTTTCTCTGGGAAATCTAAGAAAAGGAAGAAATAATTAGCAGAAATGATGATAGTTCTGCTGGTGTCATTTAAGATGCAACTGTACCCTCATGAATAAGTGTACTTCCCTCAACAGACAGAGCATGTCATCATCCATTTATTCATTTCACAAATGTTTTAGGTGCGCTCTGCTCAGTTATAAACTAAAGTGATTTGGGTATAGAAGTAAATTGAGTAGATAAAATTTTTGTCTTCATGGACCTTACAATTTAAAGTTTAATTAAACAAGGAAACAAATTAAGTAAACGTGTATTTGTAAATCTGTTATAAGAGAACAAGATCATCTAAGAGCAGAAAGTAAGAGATTCACTGTAAGACACGGTATTCATAGAAATCCTTTCTAGGAGAGTGATATTCCAACTGAGTCGCAGATAATAAGGAACTAGACATTGGAGCGTGAAGAGAAGAAATCACAGGTCAAGGAAATGGTAACTTAGAGGCTATGGCACAGGAAATAGCACGTGAAACCCTGAGAGATCACTTGGCTATGATGAATAGAATGAATGGGAAAGTGGCAGGAGATGAAGTATGAAGGTGGGCAGGAAATAAAGGATCAAGTAGAGAGCTACCCCAAGACCAACAGACAGCATGATGTGGTTGAGGCTTAAAGGATTTGGAAAGGGTCAGACTGTAAGTGCCACCATTTTGTTGTCTCCCAATGGTTCACATGCTTCAATGTAGGAAATGTGGAATGGAGGTGGAGCTTCAAAAGAGGGGGGCCCATGGGAGATTATTAAGTGTTTAAGAGACATTAATGCTTTTCTCCCAGGAGCTTCTTCTTGCTCTCTCAAGAAGTCCCATAAGAGCAAGTTGTTATAAATAAGCCTTGCACTTTCTCTGAATCTCTCTTGCTTCCTATCATGTCATTCAACCTCTCTCCTATTTATGCACACAACCATTTCCCTTTCCACATCTCCCCCATGTTGTGATAGAACCAAGGAGTCCCTGGATAGGACATTGGGGCTATGCTGTTTGGATCTTCCAGCCACCAGAACTGTAAGCCAAACAAACCTCTTTGCTTATAACATTCCAATCCTCAGTATTTCATTATAGTAATGCACACAAGCATGGTGTACACACACACACACACACACACACACACACACACACACACACACGGTAAAAGGGACTTAACAAAAGTAGGATGCTAAGAATTCAGCTACTTATAGGAAGGGACCAGATTTTCTCCTGGAGGAGGAGCCCAGAAAAGTGAGTGCATATGTAAGCCCAACATTAGTATTGTAGAGCATCCTCACACATCCCAGATAGCAAATTGGGAGGAAGGAGTACCAACACTTCCTCTTGCTCATCTCTAATAGGTAAGCAAAATGGGAGGGCATGGCTACCAAGTAAACCAGAGCAGTAATTTTTCAATGTAACCATTACTGCAAACACCTAATACACCTTAGGGAGGAAAAGTAAAATTCAATGTATCTAATATCTGATTGCATCTATAAGATGCATAAATGTGTAGTATATTTTAAAATGATAAACTTTGGTATGATAGTTCATTGCTCTATTATTCTTGAAGCCACCCAACAACAACTTCACATAATCCCCAACATGTCTGTCAGCTACACCTAAGAAAAGATTCTTTTGACACAGATAATTAAGGTCATAGAAGGAACACTTTTTTTTCCCTTTAGATAGATGAGGCCTGAAAACAATGTAATAAATAACTGAAATTCAAGTCCATCTCAAGTAAAAAGAAATTACAATGATATAATGATATTAACCATATGGAAAAACATTTTCATTACAATACTAATTCTGCTACTAATAACTTTAGTGCAGAAAGGACTGGATATTGCCATTTCAATATTAATTGATCTTTCAAAGCTCAAACAGAAATGGCTATGGAGATCAGTCTAGGAAGACTGCAGGCACTGACTTTTTAAATAGTGCCATGCAAAGGAAAAAATAAGTACTCAGAGGCTTAAGGATATTATTAAACTCATTTATTACTCTTTTTCTTAATATAGAGTAAATTACAAAAACTTTACAAAATCAACAGAGGGAAAGATAATAGTCCATAATGAAAAATGAAATTTATGTTAATGGAGAAAGAACTACTGAATCATAAATGGCACGCCCATTAGGAAGTTATGTAAATGTTTCCCCTTCAAGTAATATAAATCTCATATCCCCCTAATGTCTATGCCCCAATAGTTTTATTTATTACCATAAATTTCAGAAGTCTCATTCATTCACAATACATTTCAAAGTAATTCTATTTTTATTTTTACAATTAAATGATTTTATAGTCTTATCTCTTCAGAATATATTCTGCAATTTGTCAGAATAAATGCAACTTGCCTAATGGTTAACAAAATAGAGAATTAATTTATTTTGAACTTCACATTGCTGACCTTGGTATCTTGCATCCTACGGAATTATCATTTGTGGGGCTGGAAACAGAGGCAACCATAGACAGTCCATAATTTGGGGGATCTGCTATGTTCCTTCAGGTAACCATAGAGACTTTGCATTAAGAATAAATAGAAAGAAACTTCTACCATCTCCTCGGTAGGGAAACCTCTTGCCAAGAGAACAGAATCACATACCATAATGAGCAAATGCATTCTTCAGTCAAACATGTTGTTGTTGTTAGGTGTCGTCCAGTTGGTATCCAACTCATAGCAACCCTCTGTACAACAGGGGAAATACTTGTCAGTGCTTCTCTGCTGTTCATAGGGTTTTCAATGGCAGATTGATTTTTGAGAGGGGGTTGCCAGGTCCTTCTCCCAAGCCTACAGCTTCTGGTGTTCCCAGGTGGTCTCCCATTCAGGTACTAACCAGGCCCGACCCTGCTTAGCTTCTGAGATCTGACGGGATCGGATGCCACAGGGCTACGGCTGCAGGCCTCAGTCAAACATAGCTAGGTTCAAATCCTTGTTCCTCTATTTACAGCTTTGAACTTGAGTGATTTATTAAAACACTCTAGGCCTTGTACTTTGGACAGCGGATGTTTTGGAAACACTGACAGTGGATGTAACAGGCTCTAACACAGTGCTCTGTACACATTAGTGTTTCACAAATACTAGTTTTGTTTTCCTTATAAGTCAGTTGGCATATATTTTCAAAGTCTGGCTCATTGAAACTGTGTCCGACCAAATATCTTTTAAAATTCTAGTAATCTATGGTAAAAGTTAAAGGTCAAAATGGTAGAATCAGATGGAATTCTTTTGCATGAAGAAGAGAAACTTTCTGAACCTGTTTACTTACCAATCAGATGGGGGCAGTAACAGGGCCTGTTTCAAGGGGAAAGAGCAGGATTTCTCAGCCTGGGCCCTTTATACATGTTGGACCAGATCATTTCTTGTTGTGGTTGGGCTACCCTGACAATTCCAGGATGTTTAGCAGCTTTGCTGGCCTCTGCCCAACAGATGCCATGGCTAGCTCCACCCCCAAGTATTATAGCCAAAAAATGTTTCCCAGTCCTCTGAGGAGCAAACATATTCTGTCCTACACCACTGAGAACCACGGGGCTAGAATAACTACAGTTAAGTAACTGTATTGATTGTAAGCTACTTAACACATCTACTGATGAAGATCAAAGAACACAGCCTTCAGTATGGATTGCACCTCAACATCAACAAAACAGAGTCCTTACCACTGGATTAGTACTAAACTTCATGATAAATGGAGAAAAGATTGAGGTTGTCCAAGATTCTATAACCAATACAGATGGAAGCAGCTGTCAAGAAATCAAAAAATGCATTGCTTTGGGAAAAGCTGTTGCAAAATACCTCTTTAAAGTGTTGAAAAGTAAAGACATCACACTGAAGATGAAGATGTGCCTAACTCATGCCATGCTATTTTCAGTTGCATCATATGCTTATTAAAGTTGGACATTGAATAGGGGAGGCAGGAGAAGAACTGATTCTTTTGAATTATGGTACTGGAGATGAATACTGAGTATACCATGGTCCGAGAAAAGAACCAATAGATCTGTCCTAGAAGAAGTGCAAACAGAGTGCTCCTTGGAAGCAAGGATGGCAAGACTGCATCTTATGTATCTTGGACATATTGTCGGGAGGGACCAATCCCTGGAGAAGGACACCATGTTTGGGAGAGTGGTCAGTCAAAAAAGGGAAGACCCCCCCAATAACGTGGATCGACACAGTGACTACAACACTGGGCTTAAACATAAAAAAGATTCTGTGCCTGGCCCAGTGTTGCGTGTTTCATTCTCATACATAGGGTTGCTATGAGTTGGACCTGACTTGATGGCACCTAACAATAACAACTTAACCTGATCTCCAACGTGTCTGTCAGCTTGTTGTGGTGTGGGGGCTTTTGTGTTACTGTGATGCTGAAAGCTATGCCACCAGCATTTCAGATATAAGCAGGTCTTCCCATGGTAGACAGGTTTCAGCTGAGCTTCCAGAGAAAGAAGACTAGCATGAAGGACCAGCAGGCCCACGCCTGAAACAATCACCCCTCAAAAACCCTGGGAATAGCAGAGAAGCACTGTCAGATATAGTGCTGGGCATGGCATGGTGTCGGGTAGTATTTCATCATTTTGTACATGGTATTGCTGTGAGTCAGACCTGGCACGACAGCACCTAAAAACAACATTTAACATGATACTAAGAGTACAGAAATGCTCCACAGATGTTAGTTATTTTTACATAGAAGTAAATTTCAAGACTGCTTCTCTGATCATTACCTTACCACTTCAATATTATGCATAAACTTAAACACAGCCACAATGAAGACACTATTCAAAAAAGAGCCAGATTTTATTATAGCAGCCCCAAAGCAGCAAAAAAATGAAATGATTGCATAGGATTCCATTCATACAAACATGCATTTGAACCCTGAGTGGAAGACGTTGCTACCATCCTGCTTAGCCCGAATTCCTTCTCAGGGCGGTCCTACCCCATGTCTACAAATAGGTCCCAAGCTGTGCCTCTTAAAGTAAGGTTGCTTCATGCTGCCCAGGAATCTAAAACCAGGCACAGGACCAATTCTCACCTCTCCAGTGAGGTGATGCCAGTCTTTGACTCCATGCACGGCTGACACAGGCTTGCTCCTGTGTGCCACTTCCTCACGTGGCCTCTCTTCCACAAAGCATTCTGCCAAATCTATCATGCCACCAGCATTCTGCACATCTTCTGTACATGCTGCAGAGGGGCAGCTGTCACAAATAAATGACTTCACCATTTGCAACGGTGAGAGTAGAGTCTTGAAAGACTTTTCCAGGAAATTCAAAACGTATCATAATGACAGAATCTACATTTGTATGTGACTTCCCCAGTCTCACCTCGCCAGCATTAGAAAACATGCTTTCTGGTGAGCCATCAGTAACATTCCAATAGATCTCACTGATCTAGCACACGCAGTTCTCATTGGCGTAGACCACAGGCTGCAGACTTCAGCAGTCTGCCTACTCAAGCCAAATCCTGCCACTCACCTGTTATGTAAATAAAGTGTTATTGAAACAGTGTCACATTTGTCTGTTTCTGCACTATCTATGGCTATTTCAGGGTACAGTGGCAGAGATATGTAGTTGTGACAGAGACCACATGGCCCACACATCCTGAAATATTTACTATCCAACTATGGTAACCAGATAATGACTCTCAAAGACATAGTCATGCCCTATCTAATGCCTTTTACCCTATTTGGAAAAATGGTCTTGGAGATATGATTAAGATTTTGATCTTGAGATGAGGTTATCCTGGTTTACTTGGGCTGGCCCTAAATGACATCATGAGTATCTTTTAATGAGAGTCAGAGAGAGGATAGACATACAGAGGAGAAGACAGAGATGTGTCATGGAGGTAGATATTACACTGGTGCAACCATGGGCCAAGGCATGTCAAGGCAGGCTGGCAGCCACCAGAAACTGGAAGAGCAAGGGAGGATTGTCTCCCAGAGCCTCTGGAAGAACATGACCCAGACGCCACTCAGATTTTGAACTTCTAGCTTCCAGAACTGGAAGAGAGTAAATTTCTATTTATTTGAAGCCATTGAGTTTGGAGTAATTTATTAAAGCAGCCCTATGAAACTAATATGTTGGCCTTTACAGAAAAAGTCTGCTGACCGCTGACATAGACTGATGTAACTAAAGCCCTCTAGAATTGTAAAATATGGTGGTGTTAGAGCCCTAGGCTAAAAGCTCAAAGGTCAGAGTGGATGTCCTCTGTGAAAACTTGTACCAATCAGTGTTCCTAATGTTGTTCTAATCTTTTTGGAAAGTTAAAAAAAAAGTTGAATAAATATTGTGACATCATTTTACATTTTATTAGCATTATATATTCTTTTAATGTATGCATATGTATGCTACAAAAATATATAATATACAAAAATATATGACACAAACAATAAATAATAAGGAATATATGGATCTACCTCCTAATTTAAGGAACAAAATTCTTACATATCCTGTTAAAGATATGTGCATACTCTTCCTCAATATTATCTAAATGCAATGTTTACTAAGCCTATGCACCTATTTTTACATTTATCAATACTTTTACATTTATCATCAAAACATTTACACTTATCAATAGTGTATACATCCAAAACCAATAAAATAGTATCATTTGGAATATGATACACTTTATGTAAGAGACACAGTTTATGTATCCTTATAAAACTTGCTTTTATGGCTTAACCTAACGTTTCTAAGATTTGTCAACTTTATTACACGAAGTTGTAGTTCCTTGCAGGGCTTTCATATACCACAATTCCTTTCTTACTGTCCTATGGATGGACATTAAAGTTTCTCAATTTTTCTTATGATTGAAAGTACCATTATGAACATTCTTAAACACATCTCTTTTGCACAACTGCAAGAGTAAAACCAGATTTTTACTTCTTATTGTTGTTGTTGTTCAGTGCCATAGAGTCAGTGTCCAACTCATGGAGACCCAACGTACAACAGGCAAAACACAATTGTCAGTATTTCTCTGCTATTCATAGGGTTTTCAATGGGAGTGGTTTTCTGGGTCCTTCTCCCAAGCCTACAGCATCTGGTGTTCCCAGGCAGTCTCCCATCCAGATACTAACCAGGCCCAACCCTGCTTAGCTTCCAGGATCTGATGGGACTGGCTGCCACAGTGCTTCGGCTGCAGGCTGATTTCTACTAAGAAATGGACTTTTGTGGTCACGGAGCATGTGTGTCTTTAGCTGAATTTCATGATGCCAAGTACTTTTGAAAGAAATTGAATAACCTACATGCAACTACTGGGGTTAATGTGTTCCTATTTTCCCAATTTGCACCAACCATGACTCTCACCAACACAGCAAGCTTTTAAATATTTGTTAATTCCATGTGTTCATATGAAGTATTTTCTCTTAAATGTAAAGCTCTCTTGGTGGACAACAGTGATGTTTATAAACATTCACTCCCCATTTAATCTTCCCAGTGAAAATAAGAGAGCATATTGTCATGATAGAAACAAAGACAAAAATAATGGAAAGGAAAAGAAAGGAAAGGAAATTTAAAAGGATAAGACAACACCTATCTGAAATATAAACCTTGTTTCAAATGTATCCATTATATGTTTGGAGTACTGGAAAAAACACTGGATTAACCAGTGCTGGATTAACTATGTGTGATTTTAGGTAGTCATTTCAATCTTTGTGGAAAAGTTTTCCTGCTCACTAAACAGGAGATGATATTATACTTTCCATGGTCCCTTTCTGGTCCAAAATCTCGGCTTGTGTATATATGTACATACGTATATGTGTGTGTGTGTGTGTGTGTGTGTGTGTGTGTGTGTGTGTGTATGGATATCAAGCAAAGTTGGTGATTCTATACCTTTAGTGTCTCTTTTCTTCAAGATGTATGAACACTGGTGCTAAACAACCGTGTGAACCTTGGTTGATATTCTGCTGTATCTGCCTTTACCATCTCTACAAAGCCAGAGCTGCTCCTTCCCTTCTTCCCCTGGCTCTGGCAACTCTGGCCTTCCTTCATTCCCTTCTACCAGGGCCTAGCTAATGCTCAGCCGCCACCTCTTTAGAAATCCTGTCCTCAGGTCTCCAAGAAGATCAATTCCTACCGTGATGACCTCTGTTTTATAGTCCACTCCAGCATCCTGCAATGATGATTGAGGCTCAACATTCAATTTTATAAAGTGTAGGATCACATTAGTATGATGTTAGTGATAAAAACAGTACATCTGAGTCTCTGTTGTCTCTGAAGGCAGCAAACACTGTGAAAGGTATGTGGTATACAGTCAACTGAAATGTGAGCCCAAACAATCATGAGATGCCTACTTTCTAAAGACGTTCCCCTAAAAAATTAAGAATGAGGAATAAAGATTACATAAAGCACCAAAGTCAACTGTGTTGTAATTGATTCCACATTACTTCTAAGTTTGTGTATTATGGGCTATGTTTCCTTGAACTTTGTTCTATAAAAACTCTTAAGTTTCTGTATTGTTAGGTTGATGTCCATCTCCTCACCTGAACCACAAACTTCAGGATAGCAGGATTATGTGTAATGCAGGGTAAGTATTCAGCAATTGCTGGTTGGAAGGAAATGAATAAAAATAAGAATCATATAAATACTTTCTGATTGGGAAAGGAAAAGAGACTAAGCCTATATAGAAATGGAATGGTTCTCATTAAATTTAGAGGAAGCTCCAAAGTCCTTCCTAAACCCTGTGAGGGACTGAGTGATCCCCAACCCATCTAGAATCTCTTATTACCAAACCCCTCACTCCCCATCCTGCAGCCAAATAAATTTCTCTAAGCTGCTCAGTCACCCCAAATTTCTCCCTGTGCCTAGCATTTTCTTCCCCCAAATCTTTGACTGTGTCCTCATATTCCTCACCTTGGCTTAACATCACTTCAGAGAAACCTTATCTGGAACAGCCTTACTTTTAAAGTCCAACCAGCCCCTACCTCAAATAACTTGACCCAATAGCATAGTGACTTGGGAAGTGGGAGAGCACAGCACCTGTGGGAGAACTCACATTCCCCTCCACTAAAATGTTCACACGCTGACCCTTCCTCTTCAGATCAGGTGATAGGCAATCTTCCCTTCTAGCAAGCAACACAGACAACAGTCTTCAGCCTCAACACGAATGTGTTCTCTGCGAGGTCTTAGTTACATCAATTTATTATCAATCTAAGACTTCAAAGAATAATTTTAAAGCATAAAATAACTCAAGGAACACACATGAAAGTGTTTTATTTCAAGCAGCTTAAATAATTTCTCATGAAAATCTAGGTCTCTTCAAGATCATCCAAAAAGAAAGCCAAAGCAGACCGGATGCTTCTGCAGATCAACCCTCCTGCTTCATCACAGAATCAAATATAAGTCTCATCCACAGGGGGGCTTGTGAAGCCTCAGGGGTGCCCCCCAAATTCATTCTGAAATTATGGATTTCAGTTCTAAAAACAGCCATGATTAAGCATGACATCTACAGATGCCTGATCTTTAGAAAAGCTGCAATTTGGGAAAAAATCAAAGCCATAAGGAACCAAATTATGTAAGGGAGGCTTGTCATTACTCTTTAATCTAGCTCACTTTGAGTTAAGAGGCAAATGAAATTTGATTATTCGGCCGGTTACTTTATAGCTTCTGTGTTTAATTTACTTTTCCTTAGAACATTAAAGAAGTCATGTGAGCTATTATTACATGTAGATTTGAACTTGAGTTTGGTTTTTTAAGCTCATTTGTTAAGTGATTTGTAGTTTCAAAGAGCAGAGACCCTTCATTTACCATGATTTACCCTAGTTCAGTCATTAAGATGCCTTAATTACAGACTAGCTACAATCTGCTATCCATTTTATAAAATAGCCATTCCAAATAAAAGGAAAAAGCAACATTAGTATTTCTTGCCAGTTTAGAGAGTTTGTCTGTGGGGTTTTGATTTTCTCTTTGGTGCATGCAGTATGCTGACAGACTGAACTAACCAAAGACCTGATCTGAAAAGAAAAATAGCATTAAGTTTCGCAACTTTGGTATCTTCAAATTAAACAGCCTTCTATTTTAAAAGACGCCCAAGGTAGTCTCTTCTAAGGTATAGTGGGTTTTTAGATTAAGAATTTAAAATAAAGAAGGCTTATAAAAAGAGGGCCAGCCCTTAATATTTACTAGAAATGCTTCTAGTAGACAAGATGAAAGTTTTCTGTTAATAGGGGGGTGACTATACAGGCTACAAGAAGTTCTAATGGCTTAAGTAAAAGAAAAAGACAAGTCAACTATGAGATTCTCACAGCTGACTAGAACCTCCCAACACCTATGCATTTTTGTGCACATGATGTAAATAAACAGATTTCAATTTCACAAGCATTTACTGAGTACATAATATGTGCCAGGCATTCTGACAGATGCTGGAGATTCAACATTTATTTACCACCTCTTTGTATGATTTGTCTAAATTGTAGCCTGTTAGTTTTGTGTGCTGAATTTCAAAGCCTATCATTTGGCAATCATATATTGTGGGTTTTTTTTTTATTTTTCTGAAATTGCTAATGGTGCTTTCCACCATATTAATGATGTCTCTTCCTCACTCCTGTCTGCCCTTTGTAAACAGTCACAGGTGTGGATATTTTTTTGTCTATGTACAAGGCCTGCTGTTGTCTGTCTCCCTGCTGAGAAGTTTCCCCATTAGGCTGCTGCCCAGAGCACCGGCTGCTGTTATATACTGCCGATTCCCAGCTACATGGTTTCCCATTACCAGTTGCTTCACATGGTATGATTCACTGTGTCCTTGAAGCTCTGCTTCCATATATTTGGGTCAAAATGTCATCCCAGGACCAACATAATAAGCAGAGCATCATTTCTGTAAGTGTCTTTACATGGATTTAAGGGTAAGGATGTCCCTTTTTAAAAATGTCAGCTTCTCTCTGGCTTTCTCTTATGGGACTTCTAGTTTAACCAATAAAAATATATTTCTTAGTGATTAAAATTGCATCTCAGAAAGCACTATAATCAGGGTTTTTCCTCCCTGCTACTATCTATGCAATAAAATCAATATGGGAGAAAAATGCTTGAGGAAAAGGAAAATATCCTGATGTCATAAGCAAAGTTAGACTCCTCTTTCCATTATACACTCTATCTACTTATCCAAAAGTCAGTACCTATCCAATTTAGGGTATGGGTTCATTTAGCATAAATTCTTCATAGTTACATATTTCCTTAACCCATTAGAGTTTTACTATAAGTAATCAACATTTTACATTATTAGCATACTATCCACCAATATCCTATTC
The DNA here is from genome assembly GCA_007922755.1 of Pedetes capensis. Lineage (NCBI taxonomy): Eukaryota > Metazoa > Chordata > Mammalia > Rodentia > Pedetidae > Pedetes > Pedetes capensis. The sequence goes on from VMDO01010731.1 coordinate 24,968, forward strand.
TATCTATGTTGTTCTTGTTATTGTTAGACTGTAGAGTTGAGTCTAACTCATAGAGACCCTATGTACAACACAATGAAACATTCCCTAACACTGTGCCATGCCTGGCACGGTTGTCAGTGCTTCTCTGCCATTCCTGGGGTTTTCAATGGCGGATTGTTTTGGGAGTGGATTGCCAGGTCCTTCTCCCTAGTCTGCAGCACCTGCTATTCCCAGGTGATCTCCCATCCAAGGACTTAACCAGGCCTACTCTCCTTGGCTTCTGAGATCAGGCAGGACTGGATGCCAGGGAGCTATGGCTGCAGACTATTTTATCTATAGAAGAAAAAGTCATATAAAGACTATTTTGTTTGTTATTTTCAAAGAACCAGCACCTTTCAGTATTTAGCATAGATCACAGCTTTAGAAATCAAAGTGAATGCTATTCTGGAGAGAAGGGCTTTGAGGATCCTCAAATAACAAGTGAAATGACATATTTGTTACCCAGCTTGCCTTGACCAGAGTTCTGTCCTGAAAAGAAGTGAGACCAATCAGGAGTCAAGGTTTTCCTTTATGTTATCAGTATCAAAGCTTCTCTCTGTGTGTTTCATCCTCTGAGTCAAAGCAGTCAACTGCATACTGTACAATCCCTTTCTTGTATCCTAAATTTTTCTTGCATTATCTCCTCCTTCCCTCTCTCTGCTACCCACAGAGACCATTGATAATTTTCCAATATAAAGATGCAAAAGACTCATTAAGTGGCTTCTCTCCTTCAGGATTGTTCTTTTATGACCCATCCTCCACACAGCTACTAGAGTGACCATGTAATTCAGGGTAATAACAGCTATCACTTATTAAGAACAGGTTGTTGTACGCATTACTTGCTTACTTCAAAGACACACAGACACATGCACCCATACCCCAAACCAGGATCATTCTCAGTTCTCAAATGAATGAAGAAACCAAGGCTTAGAAAAGTTAAGAACCTTGACCATATCCAAAGAACAAGGATTCAAACCCAAGTTTCCCTGTATGTGTCATAATAACCTTGCTGTGTTATTCCACTTTAAATTCCTGTTCCACAGATGCAACACAATTGATACAACACTGATCAGATTCTACCCATCATCAGGAAGGATAAATCAGCTTAAAGGAGAGTTCGATTAACACTTCTCTGGTATTGTGATTCTGGGGTCACATACGACTCCATGTTACACATACTGATGCTGCAGTAAGTGCTACACTGCCCCATGTCCAGCCCAGGAGTCTATTTTGACCCTAGGATAAAATTAAGAATTAATGCTTTATCTATTAAGAAGGGGGTAGATTCTACATAAAAGGTTTCAAATACAAAAAGAATGAAGTGGTACCAGGTTGGCAAATTTAAGAGATCCATAATGGTTTCTTTTAATAACCAACTATAAAACCCTCACCCAGCTATGTTCCCAAGTTCTGTTTATTGGATAGATAGAATAGACATTATTCCTCACAAGTGAAAATATCATTAACTGATAAAGGCTTTGTTTCTTAGAACAAGGGTGCTAAAGCAGGGAAACTGAAGCACAGATATACGTGAGTAGAATCAGCTGGCCCAAGAACAGAGTAGTTGAGTGGTGCAGAATGGGACTTTGTTATACTCATGAAGTTACAATAAAATGCATGGCCAAATTGTCACCCAGTTTAGCTTGGTTTTCAGATTTTATGCCCACCTAGGCAGTAGTGTTAGGAAAGTCTGTTGGCTAGACCATAAAGCCTTCAAAAGTCTTCTCTAAGAGAAATTAACCAACATCAGAGTGGAAGAATTAAAAATAAAGAAAATGAAGATATTATTAGCAGGCACTTTCGGTGCTGACAGTCTCATAATTTGAAGATTTTCTGGGTGGGTAAAGCATATTTTTGTACCACACACTCAATGGGAAACTACAGGAAATAAGACATCAGCAGAAAGTAGGACTGGCAGATTGAGGAAGTGGTCGTTTCCATGTACTTCATAGTAAGGATGCTCACCAGAAAAGACAGAGAGAAGAGCGGTACTTTTCATTTAGAATAACTTTTAAATTTTCTCAGGGAGAGGCCAATAAGATAAATGATAAGAGAGTTACAGCTTTAAGATGATGTCCAGACAAGAGCAATGACTATAGTAATTAGGGTTGCTGTTGTTGTTGCTAGGTGCTATTGAGACTAGTCTGACTCATAGTGATCCCATGTACAGCAGAACAAAACACTCCTGACACTGTGCCATGCCCAACACTATGTCAGTGCTTCTCTGCTATTCCCAGGGTTTTCAACAGCTGATTGTTACAGGATTGTTTCAGGAGTGGATTGCCAGGTCCTTCTCCCATTTTTTGCAGTGCGGGGGATTGAACCCAGGGCCTCAGAAAGCACAGAGAAGCACTACACAAACAGCTAAACCCCAGCCCAGTAATTAGGGTATAAATTTTTAACATCCAAAAAAAATAAATCTGGAGGCATATTATGCATTTGAGAGAAAGACATTGCTAAGGAAATCCAAAATCTAGCTACCCATCTTTAAGCCAATCTTTTATTCTTCACACTCTACTTAATGGGATCAGCATTATTACACCTGTATTTCCCCAGAATGGCAGGACCACAGGAAAATACAGAGAACACTCTATAAAACTGAAACAGGGAATAAAGCAGGTGATGGGCAGATGAGATCTATCTAGAAAGCAGATCACCTAGGTGGCTCAAAAACTAATTAAAGAACTTAGTCCCTGTCATAGTAGAAAGTTTTTGACTAAATAATTCCATCCACAGAGCAAGATTTAACTATAGACTGTAGACCAAGGGGTATTTCCCTTTCTGTCTTTTTCTAAGTGAGAATCTAATTGTACTTTGCAATCGCATTTTCAGAATACCAGGGTCCTGCTAGCCCTTAAATCTTTTGACCAACTATGAAAATCCATATTGAGCTATGATTGAGATGACCATAAATTACCCAGGACTCTTGAGTTAGATGACATATGAACAGCTGGATGACACTTGGGGTGGCCAAGTAGTCCACAGGAGCTTGAATAATATTAAATATACATTTTGGAAGAAGTGTCAGTATGCAAAGAAGCTGAAGTACGGATGCGGAATAGCCAAATGAATGAACCATGTATGACATTTAGCATTAGTAGCCTACTCAAGCAGAGTCATTTCCCCTTTCTTCCACTAACAGAAATATGATTATATTTAAAGTGGCAATACGCCCAGCTCCTGAGGTGAATGATGATTAGTCTATGTAGATAAAGCATGACCCTCCCATATCTCCTTGCCAAAGACCCACTTTCCCAATCATCCTTGAAGCTTCTGTTAGACAAATGAAATCTAAGGAGTGAGGACCCTGGAGGTAGGGGAAGTTTTATAATCTGATAAAATAAGTATGTTCCTTTCTTTTTCTAGTTGAAAAAATGTAGAAGTCATTTTATGGCCATGAAGCAATTCAGACAAGGACAAAAAAGCACACCTGCTGTAGATGGTCAAAGAGAAATATGGCCGAATCTAGAACAGAATTTTGGTTAAGTAAACAAGTAACTTTATGAGGATTGATGTCATAGTTGAGATTTCTGTTACAGTTAACAGGTCTAATGCATAAAATAACTCAAACTGTGAGTAGGATATGGGAGAAAGACTATATCTGAAGAATAGAGGAAAATGATGAAGATTAGTTCTCATAAATACTGACTTCTTTTAAACTAATTATCTATACCCTTCTGGAAACTCTATAATCTTTTTCTTTACACTGATTGTGAGTTAGGGTAGTGTGTGAGCTGTTAATGAATATATAAATGACCAACGCCAAACCAAAATAGACAAAGCATTTTAAATGTTACTTAATATAACATTGTTTGCTAAACCATTACCGATGGATTACAAATACAATGAGGTGACAAAGGAACCATCAAAAAACCTATTTAGAATGGTATTATACCTTTCCATTGCTTAAAAGTAGCTTCCTAAACACTGTGTAATTCTATGCAAAGTTAATCTTTTCACATCCTACAGTTGCACAGACTTACATCTCATCCTAATAAGTTTTCTCTCTCATCGGTAGACTTTTAATCTCAAGGGCAGCTACAGCAGATATTTTCCTTTATGTGCTTCAGTTTTCCTTGTTTAATCTCTGCCTTCATTTACTTTGCTTAATCCTACCCTCATTCTTTTCTATTCAACAGATTGTGTCTCCTCTAATTCAAATTCTCAGTAGCATTTGACGGGGTTATTACTGCCTCCTTCCTGATTTCCATGACACCACACTCTACTGACTTTTTCCTCCTCCATTTCTGACCTTTCACTCTTGGTGCTTTTCTGCTGGGTCCTTCCTTGTCCCATTTCTAAATGTTAACAAGTTCCAAGACATAGTCCTCACCTCTTTTCTATGTATGATATGACCATGAATGATCTCATCCCATCCCAATTTTGAATAATATGTATATTATAAGACTCAGACATTTATATCCTCAGCCCTCATCTCCACTAGAAAATCTATTATTTAAAATATCCAACTGTCTACTTGAGATCTCCATTCAGATGTCCTAGAGAAATCTTAATCTTAATACATCCAAAACTGAATCTCTGATTTTTCAGCCCCTTTCAAATCTCCTCCCTCATTTTTTTTTTCCTATGTCAGCAAGCAGCACCAACATCCACACAGGAGCTCAAGCCAGATGCCTGTAAGTCCTTTTTGGTTCATTCTCCACACGCAGCTCATCAGTAAATCTCGTACCTCACCCAACACAAGAGACCCTGAATTTATCTACTTCCCTCCATTGACATTCCAGAACCAGCCACTAACACTTCCTGCCTGGGATACTATCATAAGTTCCTCACTCATCTGTCTACTTCTATTCTCTCCTTGCCATCAATTTCCCATAATCAGCCAAAGTGGTCATTTTTAAAGTTTTAATTATACTCCTTCATTTCTTTGCATAAAACCCACCTAATAATGTCCTATCACTGGTAGAGTCAACTCCAAGGGCCTTCTTCTGGCCTCTAAGATCCTCCCTATACAACTTGGCTCCCACCTGTCTCTCTAACTCATCTCAAATCTCTTCAACTCATTCCCTATACTCCTACTTCTTTGGATTCCTTTGAAACCCTCATATAATCCCATTTTATTCTGCTTTAGGTTCTTTGCAAGAGCTGTTTTCTATCTGGAAAAATCTGCTCTACACTGTCACCCAGGTGACTTTGTTGTATTATCCAGGTCTCTCCTCATGGGTCACCTCTTCAGGGAACCTTCTCTGACCAGAAGCCTCAAGCAGCCAGCCTGTCACAGTCCAACATGTCACTTTCCTCCCTTCTTAGCAAGCATGATTATCCCATGTTTTCTTACCTATTGATTACTTGTGTTCCTTCAGAAGAGTCTCCTTGAGAACAGGGAGCTTGCCTGACTCCCTTATTGCTGTGTCCCAAATTTCTAGAGACTTCACAGAAGTCAAGAAAAAAGTTGAATAAGTGAATATATTTATTAAGCTCCTAGGCCCTAGGGAAATGTATCTGTCAACTTCTTGTGCTGTGGGGGATTAGATGTTGCTGTGATGCTGAAAGCTATGCCTCTAGTATTTCAGATACCAGCAAAGCAACCCATAGTGGACAGGTTTCAGCTGAGCTTCCAGACTAAGACAGACTAAGAAGAATGACCTGGCAGCCCTCTCCTCAAGCAATTAGCCATTGAAAACCTCATGAATTGCAGAGAACCACTGTCAAATAGAAGTTCTAGAAAATGAACCACCAAGCTGGAAGGCATCCACAAAAATGACTGGGGAAGAGTTGCCTCCTCACAGTAGAGTTAACCTTAATGACAGGAATGGAGTAAAGGACCTAGGATCTCCTTTTGCTGATGTGGCATGATTCAGAATGAGAAGAAACATAGTGTCTGCAACAATGGGCTCAAGGCTAAAACCATCATGTGCATGGCACAGTGCTGGGTAGTGCTTTGTTCTCCTGTGCTTAGGATTACTATGAGTCAGATCTGACTCAATGGCACCTAACAACAACAACAATAGGCCCTAGGGAAACTGTTGCTAAAGTTCCATCAGTTCCTGAACCTTAGAAAAGGTACTTACTTTTATGACCTTCATGTTTTTAAGAATAATCAGGAAAAACATTTTGGAGTCCAATTCCCATTCATCCAATCAAGAAATATTTACTGTGCCAAGCATTTTGCTATACAAAGAAAAATGAGACAACAGGTTCATTATCTAGTGACAGAGAATAGCATGAAAATGAATAAGTAAAATTCAAATTGATATCAATCAAACGACTAAGATACCTACAAATGTTGCTTTGTGCAAAAGGGTCAGGAATGGAGAGAAACAAAATCAGCAATGAGTACAGAGGGAAAATGACATGTGTTCTATACCAGTGAGTCAGAGGTCATGTTCTATAAAACTAAAAGAGGAGAAGATGGCATTTGTTTCTTTTCTTAGTCCCATATAAGGATGTCCCCAAACATGACAATGATGAAAAGAGGGATTGTTTTTTCCATCATAATGTTATTAAAACTGGAAAGTCAAGTTGTACCAAGTTCAAAGACACTACTTCCAAGTATCTTGTGTCATTTATTCTTACATGATTCTACATAATCATCATGCAAGGTGACAGATCACATAGAACTGGAATGAAATAGATGCTCTCTGAATTTCCTTACCCTCTCACAGCTGCCACCTTACTCTCTGCCAGCCTCTGCTACTCCCTTTCCATTACCACCCACTGCCTGTGTCCATGGATTCCCATTACTCTCTGACCTCTGTTGCAAAGGAAGTTCTACCCATCCCCTACCCATATACTGGCCTATTCTCTGGCCCTCACATGGGCCTCACTCAATCCCTCTTTCTCAGTCCACTAGTTCACTTGAAATACTTTTCCTTCTTACTTCTTTTATCCAAATGCCAATTCTTCAAGCTCAAGAGTCCTATCTCCTCCAAGACACCTACTGTCCAGTCATTCTCGCCCACTGTGAGCTCATCCTTCTCTGACTACCTATAGCATTCATAGTCTCTCCTGGCTATTTGGAACTTTTCACAAACCTCCTGGAATTGTTCAAGGTTTCACATATCTGGATCTTAATAACTTCCTGAGTGGATTAGTATTTCTTTTAATATGATGGTCCTGTCTTACACTTATTAACTACCCATACCCACAGACAACAAGAATAAATATCCAATTCCCAAACCCCAGAATTTTATCTGCAAGCCAACATTAATTCCCATAGCACCAAAAGAGTCAAGCACAATTTAAACCAATGATTGGGTCCTCCACCTCTGTTCTTCATGTTCTTCTACAGCTTGACCAACAATATGGAGTGTCAGTATGTCACCTGCCAAAATTAGTGGACATGAATATTCTTCTGACCAAATAGTTATATAGCTGCAAATAGTTTTCATAGCCAGGACAGGTAAGTCCTATTCATTAATAAATTTCTATACAATTCAGCCACAGGAAGCAGTTAACAATGGTTAGTATTTACTTCACATATCTAGGTGAGGGGCAGACCAGCTGCAATTTCAAATGATTTTCTCAATACTCACAAGGGGAATAGTACTTCAAGATGCTGCCTGAGAGTCACTTTTCTACTCCCATTTCTCTCTCCTCTTTTACCGTCTCTACCCCCTTTATATCTACTCTCTCCTTTTCCTCCAATTAAATGTCTTAATGTGAACATGATCATGCTACTCCTTCAATAGCCTTTGCTGCTCTTCATCTGAAATCCCTAGTCCTTAAGATGGTGGTCAGTGGTCTCTAGGATGTGTTTTTCTAATGTTCCTTGCACTATGTTTCACCCTTCTCCTTACTTCCTTTTAGCCACACTGGCTTTCTCTCAGCTCTTCAAAAATGCCATTTCACATCTGACCTCTTGACTTTCACTCATGAGATTCCCACCACATGGAATTCCTTCCCCTCATACTGTATAGCCTGCCTAACTCTTACTCTTCCTTCCAATTAAATGTTACTTTTCCAGGAAAGTATCTAGGAAAGTTTGGCTTACTGATATAGTCTCTAATGACAATCATGAATGTTCTTTGGTAATACTCATGAAAATAATTTATTTTTCTACCTAGAAGCCCCTTGTATTTAAGGGCCTCATGATAAGAAAGACTGTGTCTACCTTGGTGAATGATGCATCCCAGCCAATGGCATAGTGTCTGACACATAATTCATGCTGAAGGAACTTGTTGAATTAATGCATGACAGTGGGACATTGGATCTAGAAGACCTAGGATGGAGTCACAGTTTTGCTTACTGTGACCCTGGGCAAATTACTTCTCACTTATCCCCAATTTCCTGATCTTTAAAAAGAACATTATCACCCCCCCCCACCTCTAAGATACTGAAGGAACTAAATTACATATGGTCAGCCAAAGAGTTTTGAAGTTGAAAGAGATTTATAGAAATTAGTTATTATTTTTGATTGAATAAAGATATTTTAAGGTTCTCTGAGGTATATAGCAATTACTTATAAGGTAATTGCTATGAGTAAAATCTTTACATACATTATTCCACATAATTCTAACTTTGACAATACTCCTGGGATATTGATATTCTTTTTAACCCACCTTACAGGTAAGGACAACAAAGTCCTCAAGGGACAAAGTAAGTGATGAAGTCTGGACTCAAATTTCAGCAGTTTCTTCCCAGTACCTGGTCCTTGCCTCCCATTACTGTACATTTCATCTCTATTTCTTCAAAGAAGAGAGTTTAGTTTTCACAGGAAATAAACTATAACTTTGCCTGAGTCCAGTAGTAGATGCTAATAAACAAGGTAGTTTTTTTATTTGAAAAATTGAGAAAAATCTAGTGCTATATAACATCTTCATACTCACCATAGGCATTTGTTAAGCAGACACTGAGTGCCAATCACCAGAACAAGCCCTCCACATTGGCCAGTCCTGAATTCCTCAGAACCATCAATTTAACAACAAAAAGATCAATCTCAGAAAAAATAACTCAAACAATCTATGTTCTTATAAATTTAGCTTCAAGGCCAGGGTTGAACTCACCTCTACTGAACTCCAAAGCTGTGCTCTTTAGACTATTAACTCTAATGACTACCTCTGAGAGTCTGTGCTGAGACACATTATAGAAACATTTGTCTTGTCAGGGGCCATGGCACATGCTTGTAACCTCAGCCACTTAGGAGGCTGAGGTAGGAGGATCATGAGTTCACGGCCAGAGGCAGCCTGTGCAACTTAGCAAGACCTTGCCTCAAAATAGAAAATATGTAAGGCCTAGGGATACACGTCAGCAGTAGAGTACTTGCTTAGCATGTGTGAAGCCCTAGGTTCAACCATCCAGGACTGAAAAAAATAAATATATAAATAAATACATAGTTCTGTTGTAAAAACATATATCTTTAAGTATGTTGTTTATAATATTGTAGGATATTAGTGATATAGTCAGATAACCAAGTGACTATGTCATGCTCACTGCTGCTATAATGAATTATCACAAAATTAGTGGCTGAAAACAATACAAATTTATTATCTTACACTTTATTTGGTCAGAAGTCTGACACTAGGTTAAGACCAAGGTATCAGCTGGGCTAGGTTCCTTTCTAGACGCTCTAGGAAAGAATCTATGTCTTTTACAGCTTCTAGGTTCACCCATGCTCCTTGGCCATCTTCAGAGGCAACAGCTGTGCATCTCTCTAACCGTTCTTTCTTAGTGACATCTCTGTCTGACCAGAGAAGGAAAGGATCACCGTGGCCTTCTGTATGATGCAACTGGGCCCACCTGACCATCCAGGATATTCCTCCCCCAACAAGGCTGTTAACTTAATCACCTCTGCACAGCACCTCAGAGTCACAAGATTCAGAGACAAAGGACATGGACATCTTTGGCCTTTTTTACTGTCTACTACACCAAAGCAATACATCTCCTAAAGGAACACTCCATCTCACCCTAAAACTCTCCAGGAAGAGGAGCAATGGTCAGTAACTTCAAAAAGCAGGGGATGAAGGAAACCACCAAAACAAAGCAAAAGAGGCCTGGGAATCAGGAGTACAGCAAAAGTGGCTGCTACTGGACACCTGTACCCAAGTCTAGTGTTAGTAACTCTCTTCACCCGAAAGAGATTGGGTCATCCCAGCAATATTTCATGATAGTGTATTTAACATACTGCAGCTGGAGAATGAGCTATAAATGATCAACTTATTTATTTTCATGTTTAACATTCAACTCATGATTCTGTTTCTAATTAATATGGGAGACAAATTCGTCTTCGATATAAAATGGGGAGACACCTGTGAAGAGTTGAAAGAACAAAGGCTGGACATGAACTTCAATCCATCATCTTGCCATGTGACCTGGAGTAGGCTGCCTAACTTTTTTGAGTCTCAGTCCCTACATCTGTGGAATGGTGATGATTCTGACCTGCAGGATGTGAATGTGAGGACTGAAGGCATCTACACAGGGGCACTGTAAAACAAAGCCTGACACCTATCAGGGAAAAATAAATGGGAAGCCTTCTGTAAGCAGAGTGCCTACATATGTTTCAAGTATAAATGAAAATAGTAAAACTATGATCTTCATTTTGGATCCCCTTTTCCTTCACCCACTCAGTACCTGGAAATGTGCCTAGTCCAGATTAGATACTCAATTTATTAGTATTTGAACCATACTGAAGTCTTCATTTCCCTTTGTTTCCAGAGAATAAACCTTTGGTTTGAACCAGTGATGAATTATATAGTCAGCTTGGGCTAGCAATACCTAATTCCCTAAAATACCCTCCAGAGCCCTTGAACACAGCTGTACAACTTCATGACATTCATACACAGATGGTAAAACAAGTGGTATTGCATATAAGCCATAGTGAATTATCAACATACAAAATAGATTAAACTACAAAAAAAACTACCCAATTCATCATATCCAGCATGAAAATGTCTTTAATAAGAACCCAAGTGACAATTAGGTGAACGTTTTCCAGAAACCTGAAAACCGATTTAAATCGTGAAATACTCTGTCACTGAAGAACAAGCTGCTGTGCCTGCCCCCAACTCTCAGAACAATGAGCAGTTTCTAGAAGGAAAATAATTTGTGGCCAGCAAATCAATATTTTAGAAACTAGGTGATAATTTTTAGTTCTGATCATCATGAACCCAAATTGAAGAGAGTTTAAAGTGCATGGCTCTTGTAGAAATAATAACTATCTAGGAGAATCTTCTCCCAATTAAACTAAAGTCTTTAAGGCCCTAATACACTTCTCAAATCTTTATCTCTCACTCTCCCTTCTATTTAATGGAATATTAAAGCTGCTAAGTATGACATCCTCCCCAAAGTGAACTTCTTCCCCACTGTTCTGAAGAAGAGTCTCAGTGCCTATACCTCTTCCCAAGACCAAGCTATCCACCACTTATTCCTTGTTGTTGTTCTTAGGTGCCATCGAGTCAAGTCTGACTCATAGCAATCCTATACACAACAGACAAAATATTCCCTGACACTGTGCGATGCCTGGTACTACTGTCAGTGCTTCTCTGCTATTCATAGGATTTTTCAATGGCAGATTGTTTTGGGGAGTGGATTGCCATGCCCTTCTCCCTAGCCTGCAGCACTTGGTATTCCAAAGTGGTCTCCCATACAAGGACTAACCAGGCTGACCCTGCTTAGCTTCTAAGACCAGGCAGGATCGAATGCCAGGGTACTATTGCTGCAGATGACTTGTTCCTTTAATCAAGACATACTGAGTCACTACGAATACAAATGAGAAAAAAAGCCATCCCTGCCCCAGAACTCAATCTCTCAAGGGAGACAGACATAGTAATGAAATATGGTACAGATAGTATTTAGCACTAAGGAAGAGCAAACTATTCACCAATGCAAATAGATCTCAAAATTATAATGCTACTGGAAAAAGTCTTAAAATAATAGCATTTGTGAAAATTTAAAAGCACACACATAACATATTACACACTATTCATGCATACCAACAAGTGCAGATAAGAGGATATTAAAATGAATTGAAAACAGCTAGGTTCACATCTGTAATCCCAGTGATTCAGGAGACAGAGGCAGGAGGATCATGAGTTTGAGGCCAGAGGCAGCCTGCATAACTTAGTGACATCCTGACTCAAAACATAATTTTTTTAAATGGGTTGAGATAGAGCCCAGTGGTAGAGAACTTGCAAAGTATGTGAAAGGCCCTAGTTCAACCCCCAAGTATTACAAAAAAAAAAAAAAGAAGCTCAAGTGAAAGGGTATACACCAAATTCATAGTAGTGGCTGTAACTGCAGGGGAGAAGAGATGGAAGGTGGAAATATGGATGCAAACTTTATTGCTAACATTTTATTTATGTATGTATTGCTAATATCTTACTTATTTTATGTAAATAAGGCTGGAGGCAAATATGTTCAAAAATTATTAACCAGCAATTTTGAGTCAGGAATCTCTAGGTGTTTATTATTCGCTATTCTGTATTTTTATAAGTAGTTAAAATGTAAATAGACAGTTTCGGTGTGGCACAGTAAGTGTCTCTCCAGTATATACGAAGCGCAACTGTGACACAGGAAAGGATTTTTCCTAGTGCCAGGCTGCTCCTTTACAAGGCCAATGTCTACAAACGCTCCAAAATCTCTCCTGTTTAACAAAATGAATCCACCCACGGTTTTTTCAAGAACTGCTCCATCAAGCCCCATTCCTTCCCAGGTAAACTTCACAGAATCGCCATCTGCACACGCTCTACTTCACTTCCTTACTCACTCCCAAACCCACTGCACCCTGGCTCTGCCCCACTTAAATTGCCTCAGCCTCCTAACTGCCAAGTCCTGTCAGTTCTCGTCTCACTTTACCATGTGAAGCACTTAAGATAATTGACCGAGCACTGGAAGAGCTCCCCTGCCTTGGCGACCACAGTACAACACTTGGCTGTCATTCCTTTTCCTTCCCTCTGTGTTCCATCTCTGACTCCTTGCTAGTGCCCTCTCCTTGGTACAGTGAGTTAATTTTACTTAGCCTCTTCTCATAGTCCATTCTGAGCTCTGTTTTCTCCCCAAATGACCTCCTTTACTCTCATGCCATCCATTAGTTCCTAAATCAGTAGTTCTAGCTCCTTCTGGGACCTAGGTGCATATCTTCACCTGCCAGCTAGCAGCTCCTATCCTCTCTATCAGTGTCTCACCTTGATACACCCTAGGGGAGCTGTATCCTAAAAGATCTCCCTGAAGATTAAAGCTGGAAAAATGGACATCTTCTCGACTCCTACTTGTCTTCCTCTATTCCAATAATTAGTGTCTTCTTGGTTATACTTGCTATGGTATCTCTTGAACCTACCACTCCTTCTCTTCCCACCACACTGCTTTAATTCTGGTTTCCCATTCTGCATAGTCTACATTACTTTTCCAACTAGTCCCCACCTTCTATGGAACCTCCTTTATTTACATCTAAACACAAATAAGTGTCCCTAGCTTAATGTCATTCAAAGAACACATATTTTAGTTTAAATGCCTCAGTCATAAACTCAAGGCTCCAAAACAAGCTACCACCATCTACCCCTCCAGCTCTGCCTTTAGCTACACCTTCCTACTGCCAATATTTAGACTACATGGACGTTCTTGGCACTGACTCAATGTGATTTGAGTTTTCATACAACTTTAAGACTTTGAAAAGGTTGTTCTTGCTACCTGTAAATCCATTTCCCTCTCTTCCACCTGATTAATTTCAACACATGTTTTTAAGACCTGACTGAGATGCCATTTCGCTCTGCAAAGTTTCTTTAGTTTACCTGGACAGATTGTTATTTCTGTCCCTTTTCTCCCATGACAATGTGCATGCCTCTATTTTAGGCCTTAAGACATATTAGTCTGAGAGTTACTTATCCATACAACCTTCTCTCCCAAATGGACTTGAAATAGGAGCTAGGTCTTAAGGCTGGTTTATTCATTTAACATGTATTTAAGAGTATTCTATCAGTAGATCCAGGGCTGGGATTTAGCTCATTTGGTAGAGTACCAGTCTGCAGTCTCAGAGGTCCTGAGTTTGATTCCCAGCACCACAAAAATTGGAGAAGGACATAGAAATCCACTCGGGAGGCAATCCCAAAACAATCAGCCATTGAAAATCCTATAAGGATGGCTATGAGTCAGACACAACTCGACAGCACCTAACAACAACATGAGTAGGACCTGGTCTAAGCTCATGGGGTATACAATTAACAATACAGACAATCTCTAGAATCATGGAGTATAAATTCCAAAGGACTGAATTGTGATCAGTAATACTGAGTCAAGATTTGATGATGCCTGTTTATATAAGTATGGTCATTATGAAATTAGAGTGTTCACATATACTATGTGATGGGTTTTTCATGGCATTGTAGCTCTTCATGTCTAACTAGATCACATCTTTCACTTCTTTTCATCAGGCATACAAATACGCAACTACTATTGGAGCTCTAAATAACTAAAATACAGCCATTTTGATAAAAACCATCTCTTCTGATGGAAGCCTGTAATAACCTTTCCACAAGAAGGTCTGCAATTGCACACTGTTGTTTAGTAGACAAAGTTGACTTGAGATTCCATAAATCAGCAGACATCAGAGCCATACTTCATGGATTAAAGAAACAGAAATAACAACAGATGAGTCAGAAAATGTCCATATGCTATTGCCGGTAACCCATGCCATATGCCTTTTTAATATTTATTAGGCAATGGGACATGTGTGTCTCATGTAATCTTTGAGTATTTATAGACAGAGTGATTGAGGCTTCTCTAGAATTGGCACATTCACCATGCATGAAATAGTGAGAACTCAGAATGCATAAAGAACATGCCAGAAACAAAACAGTCCAAATTAGAGTCCAAGCAATGAAGAAAAGTTCTCAATTTGGACAAGGACAGCTGCAGTTGGCCTGAGGCATTTCAGAAGAATGAATAGTAAACAATAGCATTGCAAGGTAGGATTATTTCTCTAACCCTTGACATTTGTATAAGTGAACACAGACATATATACAGAAATCACCTGTTGATAAAATGGTTCATTGTTAACAATTCTCTGCAACCACTCCTTTGTTCTAAAGTCTAGTATATTAGACTTTTCTCTTAATAGTAACAAAGGATAAAGAGATAAAAGAGAAAAAGGAAACAAAGGAAAAAGAGATAAAGGATAAACAGAAATTCCTGCATAAGATTTATTTGTATCACTTTACTGACAGGAAGCAACCTTTTCGGTCAATCAAGTGAGAATGTTGTATTCATAGGTCGGATGTTACAAGGATGAGACGAATTACACCAGCAGCCTCCTAACCCTGGTGTGGTAACTAGTGGCTGCGTATATCTGACTGCAGGAATAAAATATTCCTATTTCTAACATGTCTATCATTAGCTAAGAAAAGAAAGAAGTTGAGCTTTACTAATACATATGCATACTTCCATAAGTGTATGTTCATAAT
Source organism: Pedetes capensis (assembly GCA_007922755.1). Classification (NCBI taxonomy): domain Eukaryota; kingdom Metazoa; phylum Chordata; class Mammalia; order Rodentia; family Pedetidae; genus Pedetes; species Pedetes capensis. The sequence goes on from VMDO01010731.1 coordinate 40,339, forward strand.
TTATGAATAAGTCTAAAAACTATTGGTATAAGCCCCCCTCTTTTTTTTACAAATAGCAGTCTATGATCTAAACAGTTAAGAGACTGCTGACTTAGATGATTCCTATCAGTGAGTTCCAAACGACGGACCAAAGGCAGACTTCAGAGGGTAGGCTAGGCACAAGAGAAAAGGTAAATGAAAAATAAAATGGAACATCTAGCGAACATTCGATGATTTCAGATTGCCCAAAGGCAAGCAGCACAAACTCATGGTGCACAGTTTGCTGATCATAGGGATGACTGCCTCATGCTTTTGCTAAGTGGTATGGCTTTAGGTTATCTAATGTTAAAACCTCTGATCACTTCTCATTGCCCACGGGAGAGAGTTCCAATCTCTAAAAAAAATCCTCACAGTCTCAACTATATGGGCCCTGTCAGCCTCTCTAGCTTCATTGTTTGTCTTTTGTGCTTACTAGTTCACTTTCTCTGTGTCTTTCTGTCTTTTTCTCTTTATTCAGTTTTTCAAGTATGTTTTCTACTCCTACTCCTATCTATTTCTACATGTAAGTCAAGCAACAACTTGATTTATACTCCCATTAAGCAGTATTTTCTGATCAAGAAAACAGTAAATTTCTTCCTATATGTTTGAATAACACCCTGTACTCACTGTTCTGAACTTCTCAGTATATTTGTAATGAATTGTTCAAGGTCTTTCTTCCTTGCCAGCCATCTGTGAGGACACAGAAGCTATCTGTACCTCCAAGCATTCAATATAACATGATTTATAATAAGTTCTAAATGAGTGTGTTGATTGAAGTTAAATGAAATGTGTCCTGAATCCAGAGAGGGAAAGAGTTTGTCTCTCAGCTCCTTAAAGTGCTTGCTCATTACATTTGATGATGGCAGAAATATGAGGCTTACCTAATAAGTTAAACAATATTTGACTGTTTTTCTTTATTAATACATTTAAAGTCACTTCATTATCCATTGGCCAACAAATATTTGAGTACCCCCATGGGTCTTAGAAGTGTACACAGTCTCTTTACTCTGGGTTGGCAAACACTAAACAATTAATTAAAACTGCATTCATTAAGGAACAGTATTAAAAGGATGCATGGCTTATCCTGGCAGGAAGGAAGATGGCTGGAGTTCATAGCTTGCAGTAATATCATATATTCTCATTTGGTTAGCCTCAGCAAATTTGCCTGAGTGTAGTGTCCATAGGAGGTGGTTAGAGATGCAGACGGAAGATTAAGCAGTGAAGCCATGAGAGGAAATGCAACTATGCAAATGGAACTCTCCAGCTCAAAATCAGTGCTTTGAATGGGATGAGATGCAGCCTTCAGAAGCTTCTCTGGGCACTTTCCAGTCCAGGCTGCCCCAGTCACTTACACGGCACTAGTTTGCCCACATGCTCATTTCCAGCAGTCCTTCAACTCAACCTCAGGGACACCCTGTGCATTCTCATCCAAACCCCTGAAGTATTAATGGTTCTTTTTCCCAGAGAGAAACCAAAAGACCTTCTCACAAAGCTGGATATCAAGGTTCCTTCTTCTCATGCAATATTACTTGGATTGGCTTTGGACATTTCCCCTGGATATGCTACAGAAATCCTCAGAGAGCTTTTTCAGGTCATTCTTCCTTTATCTCCATATACCACCAAAACAGACAGGAAGCACTAAGTCAGCTAAGCAGAACCCAGCCCTTCTAGAACATTAACGGAGCCCGGAAAATTGCCCTTCACTCTTCCCTGTCCTGCTCCATGCAGGCAGAAGAGCAGAGAAATAAGAGTACAGAGTGCAGAGTGTAGAGCCAGAACACTTCAGTTACTATGGCTTTGGTTCATATGCCCACTTTCCCAATTACTAGCTGTGTGA
>VMDO01010731.1:42293-70312 GCA_007922755.1 Pedetes capensis
TTTTTTTTTTTTTTTTTTTTACTTTTTGAGGCAAGGTCTCGCTAAATTGCACAGATTGCCTCTGGTCTCAAACCTGTGATCCTCCTGCCTCCACCTCCAGAGTCACTGGGATTATAGGCGTGCACCACCGCACCCGGCTTCCCTCTTTTGTCTTTTAGACAGCATTTTCTCATCACCATAAGCAAAAGCCTTCACTCACCCACCCAGAATGGAGATGGGGGTAAGACCACGAGCATATCCTTGACTCTCCTCCTCCTCCATCTCCCATCTCATTCACCCCACATTGAATTAGTTACAATCACTGTCCATACTGCCAGAGCAATCCACCGTCAACACTTTTCTGGTCATTTCTATCTAAAGCCTGGACAGTCTCGATGAAATTTCCACCTGAAGACTCCCACACTCGTTATCTTTCCTCTATACCAAGACAAGAGGACACTTCCTCAGTATCATTTTCAATAAGTCATCATTTTTGCCAGGCACAATGATGCACACCTGCAATCTCAGTGACTTGGGAAACAGAGGCAAGAGGATTGTAAGTTTGAGGCCAGAGGCAGTCTGTGTAAATTGGCAAGCCTCTGTCTCAAGATACAAAAATAAAAAAGGGAATGAGGATGCAGCTCAGTGGAGGAGCACTTGCGAAGTATGTGCAAGGCCCTGGGTTCAATACCCCAGTACTGCCAAAAAGGAGGGGGACATCATTTTAATCAATAATCTTAAATACTTACCCACTGCATAAAACCTACATTTCTTAGATTCTCCCTAATGCCATGGCTCAGCCTTTCCCTACCTCACTCCACTCATCTACTCCATCCAAACTGCTGTCCCCACAGATTCATTAATGCAACCCCACTAAATGCTTCCTTGCAACTTCTTTAAACCCTACTGGTTGTCCAATGGCCCATTCTGCTGCAAGGCTATTGCCAGCAAGTCACGTTAGGTGGCATCCTTTTCACTTCTGCACTAGAAGACTAGAAGTATCCCCTCTAAAGAGCAAGCACCTTTTCTTTAAACTTAAGTGATTACTTTCCCAAACCCCCACATGTTCCCAGTCGCACCACTTTCCTGACTCCCATCCGCATGATTAAAGGATTTGTTCTCAGGCCAAACAGTTATAGAAATAACCACTACTCACATTTATCAGGCCTATTTCTCAGGTGCCACGCTAAGCACTTTACATGCATTGTTGTTGATGTTAGGTGCCATCAAGTCAGTATCCGACTCATAGTGACCCTTTGTACAACAGGTGAAACACTATTATCAATGCTACTCTGCTATTCATAGGGTTTTCAATGCCTGATTGCTTTTTTGGAGTGGGTTGCCAGGTCCTTCTCCCAAGCCTACATGCATTAGGTCAGTTAATTCTCATGCCCCATAGCAAAATAGGTCTCCATCATTGATGGAGAGCTTAAAATGCATTTGAGAATATTTTATTAGTGATGAGAGTAGACCAATGTGTATACAAAAGAAATCAACATTAATATGTGCATATAGCTACATAAGTCTTCAGCCATACCACCCTGGTGTCCAATTCTGCCTGATTTCAGAAGCTAAGCAGGGTCTGGTCTTGTTAGTCTTCAGATGGAAGAATGCCTGGGAATACCAGGTGCTGTAAGCTTGGGAGAAGGACCAGCAGTCCACTCCTGAAACAATCATCCATAGAAAACCTTTTGAATAGCAGAGAAGTACTGACAATAGTACTGGGCATGACACAGTGTCAGGTAGTGTTTTGTTCTATTGTACATAGGATCACGATGAGTTGGACCTGACTTGCTGGCACCTAATATCTGCATAGCATGTATATATTTATTATAGTGTAGCATATAGAGGTGAATAAAAATACTTTTTTCTTTTAAGGGCATATAAAATTTATGGAGGAAAGGTAAGCAAGTCAAGGGAATAGAGAGACACAGGGTTGTTATATTAGATGAAGTCACCAAAGAAGTAACATTTTAATGATGACCTGACTAAAGTGAGACAGCAGGTCAATAGAATGAATGGGGAAAGAGAGGCCCAAGCACATGTAAAGAAGCTAAGCTACAGAGCCCTTGTGCCTTCCCAAGGTCATACAGCAACAGATGTGGTATCTGAACCCTAGTTCCAATTCCAGAATCCTATCCCTAGCCACCATTCTTCATCTTCCATCAGTGTCCTGAAGCAGCTCACTCTGTTGACTAGCTCTGGATTTTCTAAACCCCTTCTTTGTTCCCCATTAGTCAACAAATATGGGTCTTTTACATACCAGGAGCTGACCTCCATAAGACTCTTCTATCCAATTTTATCCCCAGCTATAATATGCATTTCTGGTTTCATATCCACCTCTCACTCTTCTATATTCATAATTTTAATGTACAGTTTAATAGGTCTTATGAGATTTCCATACGTGTATTTCATTGTACATAGCCCATGTTCACCTCCCCAGTTACCCTCTCATGACCCCTTTCCCTGTCTGACCTCTCCCTCCCTACCAATGATCCCTCTTCTACTTGTATGCCTTGATTTTGTGTGTATCTATAAAACCCAATTTTGCCTTATAGGCACACATGTTATATTTCCTTTCCTTTCTCACTTTACCCTTTCTTCTGGCCCCTTCTTTTTCTTTAGTCTGTTATTATCATGGTTCTAACTCTTGATTCTATGTCTTATCCAGTCTTATGACCCTAATCTCCCTTTTCCCTTGGCAACTGATTCCCAAATCTGGATCTTCAGTTTAGTTTGATGGCCACCTTCTTGGGAGAAAGACTATGTGTCATTCACCTCTCTTTTACTAGTGTCCATCACAGTGCCAGACACTTCATAACTGAGTGCTGCTCTAAAATGAATTAAACTTGAACTCCACATTTCCAACTGCCCTTCAGAGTTTGACCCGGATATTTTCCCTGCACCTCAAAATCAATATTCCTAAAAGCAAATACAATGTTTTTCCTCTTAAGTCTGTTTCTTCTCCTGTGCTCCTTGCTTCTTGGTATGACAAGGTGGGCAGGTCGCGAACCTCCCTGTCCATTCTGCTTGTCTTTCCATCCCCACTGCCTGTGCACTGTTCAGTCATTTGTTTTCTCTTGCCTGGACTAATGCAACAGCCTCCTAATGACATCCTTGTCAATGATGCATCCTACACAGCTATGCAAAATTAATGCTCCTCATTCTGTTACTCTTTGTGAAATTCAGCTGGCTCCCCAGTGTCTACAGAATCAATTCTCAGTCCTTTGTTCTAATTCACAGGGCCCAGTACCGGTTAGACATCTTTTTCACTTTGATATTTCAGAAGGCCTTCAATGATATAGATCCAAATTTGGTCTCAATTTCTTTCAACTAAACCTCCTTTTGTATTTCTCATCCATATAACTTCATACCACTCACCAGTTACTCAAGCCAGAAATCTAGAAACTATCCCAGGATCCTCCTGCTTCCTCAGTTCTCCAAGCAACCTTCAACTGACCACCAATAAAATCTTATTGTTCTTGTCCTCTTTGCATCTCACATGTGCTTTTACTCCTTCACCATATGATCACTACTGTGCTATGAGCCTAAAGATGTTTCACTTGTGCTTACCATCACAGCAGGGCTCATCACTGCTGTCTCACTGCTTTCTGTCCATTTGCTACATCACTGTAGTCATCTTCCCAGTGTGCAAATGAGATCGTGCTCTGTTATTGATTGAAATTCACCAGTAGTTCCCTTCATGCCAACTCCCCTAACATTCCCCAGCTACCCCACACATTTATTGTACCACATTCAACTTCTCACAGTTCTCTAATTGAACTATTCTAATCTCTTGACCCAGCCTTAGAACCATAATTCTTCCTATCTGAAATATTTACCATCCTACCTGCCATCTTCCTTGAGAAACTCATTCTCATGCTCCAGTCTCATCTAGTCTAGGTATTTTCCTTTGATCCTGTCCACTCTGCAATATGTGACTTACAACTGTTTCCAAAGCACTCTGTGTTTGGTGCTATCACAAGGTTTTTCATGTTCTACTTTCCATCCCACATGCCTATCTTTTTAACTAGATTTAGGGTTTCCAATTATATATATATATATATATATATATATATATATATATATATATATATGCATTTTAGCACTTTGAGTAATACATGGCAAAAGAAATCCAGTATGTGCCTCTAATCCCATGAATTGGGAAGCTGAGGCAGGAAGATTGCAAGTTTGAGGCAAGGGGCAGCATGGGCATCTTAGCAAAATAAAAAAGGGTATCTCAAAATTAAAAAAGGGTTGGGGTACAGCCCAGTGGTAGAGCACTGGTAAATTATGTGCAAGGTTATAGGTTCAATTCTGAAGTATGAAGAAGAAGATGGTGGAATAGGAGGAGGAAGAGGAGGAGGAGGAAGAAGAGGAAGGGGAAGTGGGGGAAGAGGAGGAAGAGGAGGAGGAGGAGGAGGGGAAAGAGAAGAAGGAGACAGAAAAGAAGGTGGAGGGAGAGGAGAAGTTTTTCACTATACGTTTTGTGAAAATAGAAATTGGCTCTTGTTTGGAGATGCCCCCACTGATATGGGGGGAGTAGTAATACTATTTAGTCTACAGGATAATGCTATCTTTCTTTCTTTTTCTTTTGTGGTACTGGGGTTTGGACCCAGGGCCTCATGCTTGCATGCTCTGCAAGTGCTGGACCACTGAGCTGCACCCCCAGTCCATTTTTTTACTTTTTGAGACAGAGTCTCACTAATTTGTGCAGACTGCCTCTGGTCTCGAACTTGCGATCCTCCTTCCTCCACCTCCCAAGCTGCTGGAATTACAGGCGAGCGCCACTGCACCCGGCTGATAATGCTATTTTTCTAGGTAAGGTTTTTTCAATGTTATATGTTAGTCTATTAAACTAATATCACTTAAAATTAAATCATATTATTATGGTAGGTCTGCTCTGTGTTCCTTTCATTATTTCACAAAGCCAGGATGGCAGCTAATGTTATCCCTCATCAAGGACATCCAACTGGGTCCTAGAAAGATATTAGCAAGTGCCTCTGAAGATGAGGTAAACTAACGTACTTTACATGAATAATATATAATGCAAGTAAAATAGAATTCTAGGGTAGAGAAGAAAGACAAGATTTAAAACTTTAATTCCTGTACCCTAAACAACTTGCCTTTTTATAGTCTCCAAATATTTACTAGTACAATGTCTTTCATATAGTAGATGATTGATAAATGTGTTTTAAATGAATGATTGTTGAATGATAATTTCAAAAATATTCCTAAAACTATCAGAACACAAATTGCCTGTGGCTGAAGTTATAACTGTCACTGCTTGAGATCTGAAATTCTACTCCAATGATATTTATGAAAAGCTATAATCTCATGCTCAGGGATTCCAAGATAAATGGAATAGTGTTTATAACTGCAATATTTCTACAGTTCATTGTAATATTTCCACAATTTATTTCTATGGTTCAATATCCTCAGGGTAGTATGTGTGGATTTTTCAGTGTTTATTCTGAGAAATGAAAAATAATTCAGAAAGTATTAGTTTTTTAAATGACTAATTTTCATTTAGAAGGTACATCCACAAATTTAATCAGGAGGGTTTACATGTATTAGTGGTAAATCCTATACTTTAGTTACATCAGAAGTGCTAATATTTATTACCTTTCAGCTTGAAGTTTAGATGTTTGGCCCCTTTTAAAACTACCTTACAAAACCATATCTCCATTAAAAATGGGATTTTCTAAACTCTCCAGCAGGTAAATTCCCTTGTTCTATGTCTCTGAATATTCTTGTATCCTGCAGTATCCACCTTTCTTTTTCTAGGTTTCTTAATGCCTGGTTCTTTACTTCCTTCTCAAGATTTTTCTCCCCATAACCTTCAAATTAAGGGAATGCACCTGTGCTTTAGACCCTGCAACAACTCTCTGAGAGATCACAATTTCAGCACAAAATTAGGATGAAATCAGACCAGGAAAGGAAAGGGATTGGGTAATGTACTGCAATAATATTACATATTGCCATAGGAAGAGATTTGGCCTCAAATTACAGGGAGTTTAAGGAAATAAATGATATGGAAAGAGCAATTTAAGAATTCTTGGAAAAGATGTGAGAAAAGCTTAGCACAATTTGATTTTCATAAGTAATTGCAGTATTAGATAAGGCATAATAATATCTTTATGATAAATCATTTATTCTACAAAATTAGATTTAAAAATTAGAGTGCTGCTCTATTTAATTTAGAAATTCCTATACTAATTTGGAATGTCTTTGCTATTACTGGAACATTATTTAAATTGGCAATAACAGAACTAAGCATTTTCAATTCTTTTATCACTTTCTTTAAACAGAAGATATTACTCATTTCATACTTTCCAAGCTTCCAAATTCTATTTGTTTTATGGGAAAAAAGTGTTTCTTCATATACTTTCAGTGCCATAGCAGGTTTTGAAAATCTTTAAAATGCCATAATATTACAATGTTTTTAAATGGTTGACAAAAATGTTATAATAGATAATAGAAAATAGATAGAAACCAGGAAAAAATTGGATTATACAAATAGAGAATTTTGAGCTCAGTTCTTTTGATAGCTTTATTCTGAAAGACCCCAAATAGAAAAAAGGTCAAGTTTAATATCATTGTGTGCTTCCACTTGGAAAGAAATGTCACATATACCACCTGGAAGGAATCTTGCTTTTAAACATCCATCTCACTGTCTCCTCAACTCCATTTTGGGAATGGATATTTCAAAAGATACATGTCTAGTCACTTCTCCCCCAACACAGCCATATACCTTCACATAACTCAATAGCTATCTCTTGAATAAACAGTAAACTTTCTGAAGGTGGAATCTGTCTTCCTAAGATACCTTCTTTGTAAACATTGGCAGAATTAACCTTACTATCACAGGATCCCTATAAGCTACCAGTCTATATAATTACCATCACTGTGTACATGAAAAATTAAAGAAAGAGCAAAATAGCTCTTTTATCTGCTTCCATCTTTCAAAGTTAAATTAAAATTTCTCCAAATTAAACTTCTCTTGAAAATAAACTTGTTCTTTGGATTGTATGTGATAGAGTTATCTTAGAAATGTTTTTAGTTCTTCAGCACTATTTTTAAATTTCCTGAAGATACAAGAATACCTCAGGACCAGTTTGCACCATAGAGAAATGGACTGACTCCAACCCATTCCAAGTGTACATCTCTACCTTCAGGTGGAACCATAATGCAAGAACTTTTATTCATTCAATGCATTTCTGGAGTGCTTACTATATGCAAAACATAGATAAAAGTTATAGGCTATACCATTTTAAGTCATTTTTCATGGTATCCTAATAAAAATTCATTAAAGTACAAAATATTATAGCCCAACATAATGCCCCTGGCTGAACAGCCATTCTGACGTGGATCATTTTAATAGTTACATGTGCTGTATTTACATATTATTATGAAACTCATGTAGACACTTGAAAGTCATGTCTTCTCTTACTAAATAAAAACTATCAGATTTGAGACATTCTTAGGGACATGTTGGCATTCATAACACAATCTGCAGGCAGTACTAAAAAGAACACATGAGTTTGGAGTGAAGGATAGCCATTAGACTACAACAGATAGTGTACCAGCCAAATTTGGTTTTGATTCCCATTTGGGTTGCAATAATGTCATTTCTTAAATAAACTGCTTCACTCTAAAGATGCTTCAAGTGGGGCACCATGCTGCAAACTTTTAATCCAAGAGACTTGAGAAGCTGAAGCAGAGGGATTACAAGTTTGAGGCCAGAGGCAGCCTGCATAACTTAGCAAGCCTCTGTGTCCAAAAAGAAAGAAAGAAAGAAAGAAAGAAAGAAAGAAAGAAAGAAAGAAAGAAAGAAGAGGCGGGCGGGCGGGCTGGGGGTGTGGCACAGTGGCAGAGAACTTAAAAAGTATATGTGAAGCCCTGGATTCAACCCTCAAGTATCACACACAAAAAATTAATAAAAGGAAAGAAAAGACCCTTCAAAATATTAAGAAGTGTTGACATCTGGAGATGAAAGTCTATTTTTCCTTCAAAACCTTTTTAAAGTAAGCCCTATAAAAATGCAAGTTCTAATTCCCTAAAGACTTTTTATTCACTATTCATGAGCAGATGCTGCCTAAATAAAAGAAGGGACATTTCTGTAAGCCAGTCCAAATTACAGGTAACACAAAAGTGACAAACTGTTGCTGTAAACTGTTTAGACTACTTATTTTCACCTAAATAATTGGGGTGGAATATGTAAGGAAGAGACTTCTCAAAGGTCAACAATATACCCAAAAGGTATTTAAAGGGACAACCTATTTCCAGGGATTCAGCCATTCAACCACACTGGCCTTGTTCACTCAGGAAGAAAAAATAGCCCTCAACATGCACATGAAGGCCAAGTGTACAATATGGGAAATTCTGTATTTATACCCATGTTAAAATGGTTCTTTATATCATCAGAATGTGTGGAGAACTTTTATGTTTAAACACTGAATCTCTCCCTATTCAAATTTTCTAATGCTATGTGCATACATATGCATACAGAACAGCCCATAGTGAACAGGCTGGGGAAGAAAGAGAGAGACAGTCACAGCCATGAGAAATAAAGACCTGAAGTTCAGCCCCTCTCAGTCTTGCCCCAGTCTTCACTTCCCTCCTGCCTCCCACCCCACACAGCCTGATTTTCAAGGTCAAGTCTGATACAAAAGAAAATGCACTCAGGAAATAGATGTGTATACACTGAATGATGTCTCGGTGTTTTAATTTTTTCATTTCCTTCCACAGCTACTGTTATAATGGAGTATTGAAAGTAATGATAACAATGATGATGATGATGGCAGATGTGGTAGTATAGATATTTAGAGAATAGGTCGAGAAATGTTAAAAAAGGAGCATCCTCAGTAACATGAATTCAGAGTAGTACAGGTGGTCACAATCAGATTTCAGGGTGAATACTTAACTTTCACATTCTTATTTAGGGGCTGGGTAGAGTCCAGAAGAGGTTGATAATCACTCACCGGGAGTACCTTGGACTACAGATTTTGGAGGTGATAATCACATTTGGTAGGTACTAAGGATAAGGGAGGCTCACAGTAACAATATGTAAAGACAGCATTAACTATTACTCTAAATACATGGAAAATACAAAGCCGCTATTAAGGCCCCCTTGGGAAACAATATACACTCTCACTTCCATGGGATTATGGATGCAAGGACATGCACAGTTCAGATAAGCATAATCTCAATGCCATATTACAATACTTATAGGTAGACAGGGTTCAATGAATGAAAAAGACAAGGAACCAAAAAAGAATGTCACTTCCAGCAGATGGCTTAGCAAACAATCAAATATAAATTGCAAGTTTGGGTCTTTGATAGGTCTACTATAGGGAAATATGATGCAAAATAAAGAAATACGCTTTAAATACCTACTGGTTTGTGAAATATTGTACAAGTACTCACTAGGAGTATAAAAATGAGTAACTCATGTATAATACTTACCAATGAGGAGCTAGAATTCAGTAGCTGCAAATGAGACAAAATGCCTACTTTATTCTGTCTTGTTCAGATTCTGATGCAAATAAAAAGAAAATGACCTATGCAAATTAATAGAATAATTTTTTGAGGAGAGAGGGAGAAATCAGTACTACTGAATAAAAACGGGCATTGTATTTGAGATGGGTCTGGATGAATGTGCAGATTTTCACTGGGCAATGTTGCAGCAGAAGTTACTAAGTGGTGAGTAAAACATAAAATATGTTTAGGGACTAGGGAACAGTCCAGATCAGGTAGAACAAGGCACAGAACTAGAAGAGTTATGAGAGAGAATGTTGGATGGAAGATTGTCACTATATTCTGGGAACCTTGAATACTGATGTAACACAGTAGCATTTTTAGCTCTAAAAGTAGAACTGAAGGAGGGCATTGAAAGATGTTGTTCAAGAGAATGATAAAGACTCCAATCAGGTTTTAGCAAATGTTGTTGTTGTTGTTAGGTGCCAACAAGCTGTGTCCAAGTGATAGCAACACTCCTAGTGTTTTCAATGGCTGATTGTTTTGGGATTGCTTTGAGAGTGGACTGCCATGTCCTTCTCCCATTTTTGCAGTGCTTGGGATTGAACCTGGGTCCTCAGAGAGTGCAGAGCAGTGCTCTACCAACTGAGATAAACCCCAGCCCCTCTAGCAAATGTAGTTGGTTTTAAGTGGGGAATAGCAGTTAGAGTGCAACTACCATGCCCTGGAAATAAGGCTAAGAACATAACATTGGAAGCTAGACTGAGAGTTGAAGGAAGACACAGACATAAAAGACAGAAAAGAATAAGTCTTGGCAACTGTTTGACATGGAGACCAGAGAACCATACAGAAAGGCATACTTCAGCCTTTTTATAAGTGCATGCCTCAAAAACTGATGCTATTATTTCCAAAATCTAAAGAGTAACTTGTTTTAGAGTGGAGAATATATATTTCCTGATGCCCTGACTTGAAAGTTCTAGTAAAACTTGCTGATGGGTCTGAAAATCAGGCAATGAAAATGACCATCTAGCACTCTGGAGGAGCAGACTAGAGAACCAGACTAGAGGACCACACTAGAGAATAAGGAGACCTGCACATCAAAATAAAAATTAAGACAGCAGCTTCTTAGGTGGAGACTAAAGGAGGAGAAGATGATTAAAACAGAAGTTTATGGAAGTTGCTCAAAATGGGAAAAAGAAAAGTAAGGATCATAAAAGGAGATGTGAGGGATATAAGAGGAAGTAGAATAACTTAGTGCTGTGGAAGGCAAAGGAGAAGACTACATACACTCCACATCTGCTGTTGAGCACATAGTACGTCAAACTCATACTACAGATGGAGGATGAAGTGGTGGCCAGGACACAACAGCTCAGCTCCCACAGACCTCAGGTTCAGCCCAGGAACACTGGTGAAGAGCATGAAGAGTAGCACTGATTTGAGGAGAATGTTGAAAAGGCATTAGGACCTTTAACCAAAGAAACACTTTCAAAAAAACTAAACAAGTGATTCAATGGCCAAGAGCGGATTAACTTATAGTAATAGGTATAGTCACATAACCTGAAAACATTTCTAAAAAATGTTTAAGGCCCCTGGAACAAATACAACACTCATATTTTCACCCCCTACACACACACACACACACACACACACACACGCACACACTCACACTCACACACTCTTTGATCTGGTTGAAATAGTCCGTAAGGAAGGAACATATTAAATAAGCAAGCCCACTCAGATATAGAAATGTTGAAAAGCAATATTATCCACATGTTCTGTAAAAATAGTGAGGACAAGGAAAACAAAGGAATAAAAAGGAGTAAGAAGGACTATATATTCTAAGCTCAGATATGTAACTTCAAACAAACCAACCATCCTTTTGTCTAACTCTTGAGCACATATTTTATATTGCATGGCTCATTAATTTACAAAGCATATACAGGCTTATTTTGTGAAAGTGGGCATAATCATTGGCCAGAAAAAAGTACAATGTAGATGAGGAAAGGGTCTGTGAATTTTGCTTTTTTATTTAATGTTGTTTTGTTAGGTGCCGTGGAGTAGACTCCAACTCATAGTGACCCTCAATAGGGTTTTCAATGGCTGACTGTTTCGGGATTGCCTTGGGAGTGGGTTGCCAGGTCCTTCTTCCATTTTGTGGTGCTGGGAATCAAACTTGGGACCTCAGAGACTGCAGAGCAGCTCTCTACCAACTGAGCTAAATCCCAGCCTACTTTTATTTAATAGTCTCTTACATTTGTATGACATAAAGAAAATGGGATAACTTGTACAATGAAAAGCTTTTCTAGCATTCATAAGTGGATTTTTCAATATTACTCTTGTGGAATTACTAACTTGATTTTTCCTTACTCTTAATAAACACAAAATTTAAGGTGAAGACACACTGCATCCATCAAATGGCAATTCAAAATTGAAGAGATTTTCTATGCTACTATTGACATATATATTTTCTTCTCCTTTTTACTTGTACATTACATCACATAACATCTGCCATCCACAAGTTAGATGGCACAAATTAAGGACACCAGTGAATAATTTTGTAGGGTTTTTTTCCCTCTGACCTTTCTGATTCTTTTTCAAATGTATGATTGAATTATCTCTCCCTCAATCTCTCCATTAGTAGCAGGATTATGTTTGATGTTATACCAGGGGAATAAAAGAGTAGGAATAGACAATGAAATGAAAAGTATATTCTAGACAGGCTTCGGGTTTAAGACAGAACCTGGTAAGTGTCAAGGTAAATCTTAGCACTGTACTTTGTAAGAAACCCCTATTTATATATACTCATGTCTAACCTGTCCATTTTCTGTACTCTGTAGTATTAACAGTATCAACAGTAGTGACTTAAAAGTGATGCTTGTAAGGAAATTAAATGCTTTTCCTTGTTGAAAAGAGAACAAGGAATGAACTCTTTCCACCATATTATTATAATTTTGGCAATGTGAATTGACTCTGCTCCCATAGCTTCCCACATTTCTCCTCTACTTTCTGTTATATACCGTTTTCTCCATTGCCTCTCAGCAAACCATTTTTCACAGTGTTCTGACTCTAAGGTCATAAAACACACACACACACACACACACTTTTCCAACTCCTGATTCCTCTCTCTACTTCATACATTGCTCTGTCAGATCGTTCCATTAGTTTTTGTTTAAATTCAATTAAATCATCTTATAATCCTCTATCCTAGATGGTTTTCAAGTGAAATCCAAACTGTTTCACTGATTGGAGAGGGAGCAAGAGGCCAGGGTCTGTTCTTTTAAAACTGAAGAGAGAGTTCAAGCCTTTAGAAATGGTAGTCATCCTTTCTAATCTCAAATTAGTAAAGCTGACACATCTAAGCACAACCAACCAAAGTACTATAACATATGTTTTGTTAAAACAATATAGACCACACATATGCGGGAGCATTCTCTAATATTAACTTCAAAACAAAAAGAATAGAAATGATGTTCTATTTTTTTCTCTAGTTTTCTCATCAGATGACAACTCTAAAAACTTGTGAATACAATTCAAGAGACAAGTGACAAATCAAATCTGGCTAGAAAATTCTTCAGTTTCAGCCTCACGTTAAAACAAAGATACAACAACATCTTTCTGTTCTCCAAACAATGAATACATGCTGCTTCTGGAGGTGGCACTAATTTTTTTCCATTATTAATATTTTAATTGTACCACTCTTCCTAGATGTGATTTCATCTGTGTTTCTCATTGACAGAGATTATGGCTCCCCGTGACACTGTAGAGTGGACATGCTGATTCAATCCCCATATGGCCGATTAAAGACTAGGTACAGCCAAAAAGCTGTTATCACAGAGGCGGCAAACAACGCAAGCCACCAGCTCCAGAGACTGTGGTCCTGCAGCCTGCCCAGCTTTGAGATCCTACCACCGTTTTGCAAACAAGTGCTTCCCTAACAGGACAGCTTTCTGTAAGGAACTGCAAAGACAAAACCATATGAACTCAACTCGTCATGCAACACCTACTCAGCCTTCTACACTTAAAATGCCATTAGGAAAAAAGAAATCATTCTTTTAAATATTGTGAGCATCCCTTAAAACATATGTCCCAGGTATAGTCAGTTTTTAATGAGAAGGAAGCTCCTTATTTGAAAATGCCATTACAGCTGGCGTAATCCCAGCTGCTCAGGAGGCAGAGGCAGGAGGATTACACATCCCAGACTAGAGGCAGTCTGCGTAATTTAGCGAGACCCTGTCTCAAAAAGAAAAGTTTTAAAAAATGTGCTGGGGGTGCAGCTCAGTGGTCCAGCACTTGCAAAGCATGCAAGCCAGAGGCCCTGGGTTCAACCCCCAGTAAAGAGAGAGAGAGAGAGAGAGAGAGAGAGAGAGAGAGAGAGGACACCATTACAAGTAAAACCGGGAGTTTTCAAGGTGATAGTCATACTATTTTTCCCAGCCTATAAAGGACAGAGATTTTTCTTTAAGTTTTCACACTCAGATTTGACTTGTGTCCTCGCCATCACAATGATCTTAACTAATGGAGTAAAGGGGAAAACGGGAACTTGTCCATTTATTTCTCATGTCCATAAACTTTTGAGTGATGGAGTCAGTTTTTAAAGTGATTCCACGCCCCTGCGTACTAAACAGGTGCAATACATAAAAACCTCCTTCCTCTCAATTTATCCCTCATCAAGGCCACGTTTTCCATCCTGTAAAACTAAATGGCACGCAGGACCCCTTAGTTTATGTAATCTGGGAAATGTTCGTCTCCTTGTGTTCTCTACATTCACTTTCGTACTATTTATGGCTCCTCTAAAAAAAAAAACCTCTGTACACAGCAAAGCCACCTGAAAACAACACAACCTTAGAGGCTCTGTGCTAGGGCATCGTCCCCTATTGCGCTCTGGGTCCCACCAAACTCAGAGAACATCCCCTGTCCCTGCTTTCGCAGAATACCACGTTTTCCCGAAAGCCAATGTGCTCCTTGCACATTGCCCAGTACCTTCCCAAGGCTGTGCGGACATAAATTATTTCCCAGAGTCTCTGAAGACCATTTTCTCCAAACACACTAAACTGCAGGTAGTAACACAAGGAGACGCGCGCCTGCGGAGGACTCTGACACCGGCAAGATCTTGTCTATCACCAGAGGACGGAAATAGAGTTTTAGTGAAGAAATGTTCGGGAGCCCCAAGGAAAAGTGGCAGGAGCGGATGAGCACTCCTTGGGCTCCTGGATCCCCAGGTGCGAAGGGAGGCAAGCGTGCGCTAGGAAGTCGTCTGGCCAAAGCATAAACAACCTCGGGAAATTTCAGGGAAGGCAAAAGTACGCGCAGGATCGAGGGGGACCCTGCCGCCGGAGAGTTGCAAACACACTTCCAGCCTCTTCTCCGACCCAGAGCTCTGCGTGCACCCCCTCTCCTGGGCACCCCGCCCCGCCCCCGCTCCCACCTCCCCTTCCCCATGCCCTCTAGGCAGCCGTCTCTCAAGCAGCGAATGCAGCAAGCAGGACCCCCCTGCCCCCGCCGCCCGCCGCCCCCCAGCCCGGGAAGGGGCGAAGCTCGGGCCGCGCTCGCGGGGGGAAGGAGGGGAAGCGGGGCGCCCGCTGGCGCGCGGTGTCTCCTACCGCCTGTGGAGCTCGCCTCCTCCAGCTGAGCCGAGATGCTCTCCACCCGCCTCACGTTCATTTTCGGAGACGCGGGGCGCGGCGGCGACACGTGGGGGATCCGCTGGCCCGGAGGTGTCCGCCGTGAGTGCCTGCACCGCCGCAGACCGCTGCTTGACCCGGGGCGTCCGCGGGAGTCGAGGCGGCGGCGGCGGCAGCCGGCAGGACGCGCCAAGCCCGCTGCAGGTGCGGGCGCGGGCCGGTGGGGGGCGCGCGGGGAGCTGCGCGGCGCTCGGCGGCGGGGGCGCGCGAGGCGGAGGGACGGCCGGGGAGGCCGAGGCGCGGGCGGCGTGGGGCGCGCGGCTGGAAAGCAGGTGCGCCGCGTGGCCGACCGGTGCGGGCGCCGCCCCTGCCACCTGCTGCCCAGGCACCGGATGGGGGGACTCGCGGGGGCCGGCGCGGAGCCTCTGGTGGCAGAGCAGATGGACCCCAAAGAGACCCGCGGTGACTTCAGGCTGGGCAGGGCACCTTCCCGGAGTTGCGGGTCTGTTATGTGCGGGCGCATCCGGGGCGCCTTCTGCCGCGCGGTGCCTGGCTCTGGGGCCGAGCTCCAGACACCGCTATTTGGCGAACAGCGC
Source organism: Pedetes capensis (assembly GCA_007922755.1). Classification (NCBI taxonomy): domain Eukaryota; kingdom Metazoa; phylum Chordata; class Mammalia; order Rodentia; family Pedetidae; genus Pedetes; species Pedetes capensis. The sequence goes on from VMDO01010731.1 coordinate 57,970, forward strand.
TCTCCGGGATCCCCAGGGGCCCAGACCCGCACAGGGGGCTCCCGTGCGGTGCGGTGCAAAGTTAGGCTAAGTTCGAAGGACAGCAGAAAGGAAGCGCGAGGAGATGCCCTTCTCCGGCACCGGGCAGAGCGCCAGGAGCTCCTAGACAGGCAACTTTCCCAACTGAAGCTAAAACCAGTCACGCTTCCAGACGCCAAGGTGAGCAGGACAGGGCCAAGGGGAAGAAAGTCACCTTAGAGCGGGCACTGGAGTACACCGGGAGGCATTTCGGACAGGCTCCTACAGATACGGTTTCCTCTGAGGGCTCCATAGCAGCTCCATTGCGAGGTATTGCCAATGGCTTTCGTGGGCACCCATCAATCACCCAGGGTCGGTTTGCCTTCGTAAGCAAACCAAGGCCAGGAGTGCTTGAGAAAGAGAAAGACAAGCCAATAGACCACTGTGGCCATGGTTACTATTTGAGAACTGCAAATTAAAATGCAGACTTCGGTGGCCCCAAGGAGTTAAGTGTATGAAGCTTCTTTTGAGAAGAAAGGTCAAGTTGACCAGTACTGTGGGCAAAGCGAATTAAGATTCCTCTCCGTTCTCAGCTGCACAGTCAATTGGCCCTGACATGGGCAGAAGTCATTTCTAAGTGTTTGTAAAATTCTCATTTCCTGTGGCTGACTAGTTATACATATTGTCAGCAGGGGAAATCATGCACCTTTCTCTATGTAGGTATCATCTGCAACTTTTTTGCACTTCTCTTCACCCCCAAATGAAAAGACTCCCTTGATCTTTTGAGCCCTCCTAGCATGTGTTCCTACATTTCTTGTTCCTACATTTCTTTGCTCTTCTCTCCTTTTGGTTCATGGTTAACCACACAAATGCTGACAACTCCATTGCCTTGGTTCAAATACTAGTTTCACTAATTACTAACCATGTGACTTGGTGCAAGTTATTTACATCAGATGTAAAATGATTTATTGTGAGGACTTGGGGACATCTCTAGATGTGATGATCTTAGGGCAGGGCCTGGCATATAGTAATCACTATGTAAGTATGATGGGAGAAGGATGTGGCAACCCACTCCCAAGGCAATCCCGATACAATCGGCCATTGAAAACCCTATGAGGGTCGCTATGAATCGGACACGACTCGACAGCACCTAACAACAACAACATATAAGTATGAGCTACTCTTATTCTTGCAGTTAAGAACAATATTGTATTGACATCATGATTAGCAAAATTCCTTGTGTATAGTTGTTCCTCACTTTTTTTTTATTTTCATTTTTCAACAAACATTAGTAATTACTAAGTACAAGGCACAGTTAGTTATAGGCAATGGAAGATTGCCTAGTTACCATAGTGGCTACCGGCTTAACTTCTAGAGTTCAGGAGAAACTGACAATAAAGCAAGAAAATGGGCTTGATCAATGGGGAAGGGTCTCTTTTGGGGGGTTGGGGGAGCTATCATGAAATAGGCAACATTTAAGCAGAATTTTGATGAAAAGGAAGGGGGTGTGAGCAGTCCACAGGCATCTCAAGGGAAAAAGCACTTCCAGGTAGAGGGAATTACAAGAACAAAAGCAAGGGTGGGATGCGTTTGAGGAAGAGCAAGAAGCCTGGGGGTCCAGGGAGGCTGGCAGCAGAGCATGAGATTACAAACAGTCTGTTTATTGAACTGACAGCCAAGGTATCATCTACAGTTGCAAGTTGCCTGTTAACAAGCCTCCTCTCTGTCCATTCCACAGGTTTCACCATTTTATTCTGAGTCATGTGCCACCAATTGGATAATCTCATAGCTAGCTTCCAACCTAATAGCTATCTCTTTCCCTAATTCTGCAGCAACTCTTTCCAGAAACTATTGCACCTTTTACTCTGCAGATGATCACTAACAGCTGTCCAGCTCTAAATTCCACCATTTTCTAACCAATGACTCTAACACTACCTTTGTGTATGGATTTGGGTCCACAGCCTGAAATGGAATCCCAGTTTCAACTGCTAACTAGCTGATTATCTAAGGGTGAATAACTTAACCTGAAATGTAGAAGACAGTAGGGTCTGCTTGAGTTAAATATTGGGAAAGATTAAATGAGGCAGTGTATGTAGAGTGTTTAGAACTCTTCTTGGCACATACTAAGAGCGATCATCATGATTCTTAGCTAGCACCATCATCATCGACATCATCATATTTTATCATAATGTACTCAAAGAAAAAGAGGCACCACTGTGGTCTTAGGCAGGTCTATCAAATCTTTCATAGCTTGGAAAGCCATATGTTTTTTGCCATCTACAAAATTTGTAGAGCATTTTGTTGGGCCAACCCACATCTCAAATCTTACACAAGGAATATCTTTCTATTTTGTTCTTACTACATTTTTATCCCTAGACTGGTTGTAGAGAAGCAACAAAAGCATGCAAAGTGCACACAGTGCTAGCGAAGTTTGCAATATAAATTTCCCAAAATATTTTTTTGTGGGATCTTGGCTACTATGACATTCATATCCAGACCTCTTTATGTGGATCCTTGTTTATTCCCACATATTACTGGGAAATCATCTCTTGCTGCCACTTTTATTGTCATTTCTGATGTTTGGGACTAAAGAGCCAGAGTGACACTGCCTTGCTTGTTCCATCCTCTTGTTGGCTCTTTGGATATCCCCAATAGTGATAGAGAAGAGCTTCTTAGACCACTGTTTGATGTGCCAGCCTCTGTTCCTCCTCTGTCACTGTAGCAATCACAGTCCCTCTTCCCAATGCTCCAATATGCACAAAAACTCTATTTTCTATGACTAATCCTAGGTTACTCTTCATGCAGCATGGATGCATATCCCATTGGCCCCTCAGGGACCATATGGGAAAAAAAAAAAAAAAACAGGTGCAGGAATCAGTGAGCTCGGGCTAGGGGTTTAGTTCAGTTGGTAAAGTGCTTGTTTAGTAAGCACAAGGCCCTGAGTTTGATCCACAAAACTGATAAAAATAAATAGCAAACTCACTATGTACTAGACCTTGAGCTCAGATTTTATGAACATTATTTAATCTTCACAAAACACCATGAGGTATGTACTGCTTTTATCCTTATTTAATGAGTGAAGGAGTTAAGACTCAGAGAGGCAAACTGGCTTGCTAATCCTAAAGCAATAGTAATCAGTATTTCTGGGATCTGAATCCCAGCCTTACTGAAACGCCCTCGAACTTAATTATTGCATTGTATTTTCACCCTCCACTAGGAGTTAGAGGCTCTGATCCCTTAACATTTCCCAGATCTTGGTTTTCCAGAAAGTCACTGAGCATTTGTATGCTTCAGTTCCTCATCTGTTCAAAAGGGGAATTTCTGCTTCACAAGGTCATTGTCAGGATCAAATAAGATAATGCAAGTGAAATCTATTCATAAGCTACAGAATATCGTTAAAGCATCCAGGATCACTTTTATTATTGTCCTAATCTTTTATTGTCTGTTACTTTCTGGTCATTTTTGAAAGCCCCTTACATCTTAGCACAATTCTTCTTTGCTCACCAGGACTTATTCAATTATAGTAAAGCTTCTAGTAGTTAATGAAATCGAGTGCTTACTATGCTCCCTTCACTGTTAAAAATTCAACATCATAATCACTTAATACTAAGAAGATTCACTTTATAGATCTATTTTTACCTTGATTTTAAAATGAGACTTCTACTGAAAGAAGTGGCCCAAGGTTAGCCAGCTGTGAAGAGATACAGCTGAGATTTGGACTGACATTCATCTCATGATAAAACTGGAGCTGTCGATTGATTCCTGATGGTGCTCAAACTTTAGCATGAATAAGGATCACCTGAACAATTGATTCAAAAACTCTGGTCCAGCCTTCATGATAGATTCACTGAATTTCAAAGAGAAATCATATAATCTATTTTTAAACAATAGACTTTATCTTTTAGAGCTGTAGTAGGTGTTTAGAAAACTTGAGCAGAAAGTATGTAGAGTTCCTTCCTACCCCCTGTCCCGTACCCCCATTTTCCTTATTATCATCTTGGTTTAGTGTGATGCATTATTACAATTGATAATTGATGAGCTAAGAGCACATTACATTTCACTGGAGTCCATAAGACTGGTGGGTTATAAGAAAAGAGAGATTGCTCAGAGGAAAGGCTATATGAGGATAAAATCTGACTGCAAGCCAGGAAGAGAGACCTCACCAGAAATAGAACTCCATTGCCACCGCAATCTCGGACTTTCAGCCTTCAAAACTGTGAGAAAATAAATTCCTGTTGTTTGAACTACACAGCCTGTTCTGCTTTGTTATGTAAGCCCAAGCATGTTAGCATAGCCCAAAACCACACCATGAACAATCACTGCCAGAGATTAGAAAGCCCAGTCTGTGGTACAATAGCATCTGCATCACCTGGGAGCTTGTCAGGAAGTCAGAACCTGGGGCCTGATTCAGACTTCCAGAATTAGTGTCCCCATTTTAGCCACATCCTCAGGTGGCTAAAGGGAGGCACATGAAAATGTGAGAAGTGCTGTTCCTCAGGGCCCTGGGCTGTGTTTGCCTCTGGCTCCCTTGGAGCCATGTGGAAATCACCAAAGGGCACAGGAGACTACTGTTACCATCAATGCATTGCACATTACCCTAGAGAGAGAAATCTGTTACCCTCTTATGTCAGCCCTGACTCAAAAAGAAGGAACTGTTTATTGCTTCATTGGGTTTCAGGTAGCTAACATTCACAAACTTGACCATCTGGCTACACCTGCAAATTTCTCAGAGGTTCTTGATCTCTTGGTGTTATAGTAATCATATAATCTACTTTGAGAACCTCGCATTAAAGGTAATGTTAGCATACAATGATGAGATAAAAATGAGGCAAACATTCAAGGGCAGTAAGGTAAATTCTGATCATTCTCTAGGATTTTTTAAATCAGCACCTATTTTATATTTACCACTCCGAAAGTAGACAGGTCAGATATTATTATCCCCACTTTTCAGGTGAAGAAACTGACCCCATGGAGATAAAGTGACTTACTTAAATTTTCATAAGGCGCATGAATTGTAACCAGGTCACCAACCTTCATCATCTGACATCTTTCAGCACTTGGGTCTGTAAGTCTTGCCAAGTTTATATAAAATGGAGTACTGCCAAATGAACTGTAATTCTGTAAAGCACCAAAATTCAGACTCAGCTTGCAAATTTCTCATGCAGGATAAGTCCATATTAAAAAATGTAAAGTTATTATCTTACTAAGCAGCATTTCCCCTGCCTTGTGGACTTGAGGAAATCCACTGGCTACATTTTCTATGTGGCAGCAGAGTTGATTAGGGGATTTGGTTTGGAATGGAAATTTAGTCAGAGAGCTCTGAAAAAACTTAGTATCATTAATGAAGTTAATGTCAAAAAGATTTCACCTGCATTCCATATCTCTAGGTTCTATATTTGAACCATATGTTCTAATTGGTAGATAGGTTCATTAAATTACAAATCACTTTGTACCCTTTATCCTTATATTTCCTTCAATTGCTTATTGTACTGAGTGAAGGCTAAAAATAGATCTTTGAAAGTATCTTCTCGTTTATCTATTTGGACAGTTAGAATGAAACTGTCCAAAAATGATTTCACTTTAACTAAACAAACCTGTTTCTAGAGCATTCTTTTTAACAAGAAGTTGGATATAGCTGAAAACTATTTTAAATCACTTGTTTTCCTTTCATATTGAATCCAAACAAATCAAGTTACTAAAAAAGTATGCATTTCTTTGTGTTTGTGGTTCAGTGTTATATTAAATTACTGATAAAATAGTTACCTTAGTATATGTAATATATTCATTACATTAACACTTTGGAAAAATATGTTCAAATTATTTTTCTTTAAAGTCAATTAGTAAAAATTAAAGTTCCTTGTAAAAATTAGAAGTGTTGCAGGAAGGCAAAGAACCTATTTCTTCAGATTAAGGTTTAAAAATGTGTCTTAGTCTAAACCTAGATAGCCTGCAGCCATACCCCTGTAGCATCCCATCCCATCAGATCTCAGAAGCTAAACAGGGTGGGGCCTGGTTAGTACTTGGATGGAAGACCACCTGGGAACATCAAGTGGCATAGGCTTAGGAGAAGAACCTGGCAGCCCATGCCTCAAAAACAATCAGACATTGAATACTCTATGAGTAACAGAGAAGCACTAACAATAGTGTTTTACCAGTTATACACTGGGTCGCTATGAGTTGGACACTGACTCAACAAGCACCTAACAACAATAACAACAAATCTAGATAATCTAAAACTAAGTTTGACAGTGTCAGAATTAAATAGTAAAATTGCCACATTTACACTATCAAAATAGATTAAGAATTTGATACTGAAATTCACGTCTTGGTTAATAATCTGCCAACACATAAACAAAAGAAACAAAAAAAATGAGACCTTCAAAGTCTCAATGCCATTAGGTTTTCAATGGCATTTAGGTGGGTGACATTAACAGGTGGCATCATAGAATGAAACCCTATGTTGAACAGTGAATGTTCATAGAAGACGCACTTGTGGATTTGGGAAATTTTGAGGAAATGAAAAGAAAGGTACATTGGTAATCATTGACCCAGGCTCAGTTGTCAAGGAGAGTTCACAGATTGTGATGGTGGAGGGAGTAGAGATGAAGAGATAAGATCATACTATGCATGGATATTCTCTTACACTCATTGACATATAAGAAAAGTTCAGTAAAGGAAAATTCATAAACACCCCATTAGGAATAGGAATACTTGGATGGGTAAAACAGCATGAGTGCATGAGTAGCCATAAGATTACACTGGTAGTAGAATAACTTCTATACTATCAAGTCAAACATTCTCAGTAGAAGAAAGTTTAGTAAACTAATGTAGAGGAGTCACATTGATGGAAATGCACAAGTGAACAGTCATGTTCCCTAATCTCTGAATATTGATTTTTTCATCTACAAGCAGGAGCCATGCTCATCAATGAAATCTCAGGAATCTTGAATCATTCATTCAACATGTAGCAATCGAGGCTCTGTGCAGGGAAGATATAATGGAGAAGAGGGAATGCCTGTCTTCAAGGACTCAGCAGTATAGCAGTAATCTACAAAAGAAAGAATCTGCAGTAAAAAGTGTGGATGCTTACATAGCACTCACTATGCACCTTGTATGTGTTAACTTGTCTAATCCTCACAGCCCCACAAGAGTGTTTATCAGTTATTTTTTCCATTAAAGAAACCTCCCCTAAATTTAGTGGCTTAACATAACAATCATCTATTTAGCTCACAATTCTGTGGTCTGCCAATTTAGGCTGTACTCAGCTGGGCTCACTCATACATCTGTAGTCAGCTGGCAATGATATAGTTATCTCACATTTTATGCAGGTGGTTTGAGCAATGAGGACAACCAGACCATATCTCCCTCATCATCCATCAGACTGGCCTATACTTCATTTGGTGATGGTAGCAGAGTTCCTATGAGCATCAAGATAGAGTAGGTGACTGTGACAATGCCTTTAAATCTCTGCTTAATACACATTTTCTACTGTCCCTTGGCAAAAGCAAGTCACAAAATAAACTTGGATTCAAGCAGGGGAAAAAGAAACTAGTAGTTGTTGTTGTTGTTGGGTGCCGTCCAGTCGGTATCCGACTCATAGCGACCCTCACAGGGTTTTCAACGGCTGGCTGTTTTAGGATTGCCTTGGGAGTGGATTGCCAGGTCCTTCTCCCATTTTTGTGGTGCTGGGAATTGAACTCGGAACCTCAGAGACTGCAGAGCAGCGCTCTACCAACTGAGCTAAATCCCAGCCCAAAACTAGTAGTAGTGGGAGTAATTACAAAGTCATATTGCAAAAGGGTATGCCATAGTCTAAAAAATGCTTGTGCCCTACCCAAATTAATATATTGAAACCCTAAACCCAAATGACCCCTGCATATCTGTCAGCTTGTCATACTGTGGGGGCTTACATCTTGCTGTGATGTTGAAAACCATGCCACAGATATTTCAGATACCAACAGGGCCACCTATGGTGGACAGGTTTTAGTTGAGCTTCCAGACTAAGACAGACAAAGGGAGAAGGACCCAGCAGCCCACTCCCAAACAATTAGCCATTGAAAATCCTATGAGTAGCAGATAAGTGTCAAATATAGTCCCAGAAAATGAGTCCCCCAGGCTGGAAGGAATTCAAAAGACAACCGGGGAGGAGTTGCCTCCTCAAAGTAGAGTTGACCTTAGTGATAGGAATGAAGTAGAGCCTGTAGGACCTCCATTTGCTGATGTGGCATAATTCAAAATGAGAAGAAATATAGTGGCTACAACATTGAGTTCTAACATAAGAAGATCCTGTGTATGGCACAGTGCTGGGTATTATTTCATTCTGTTGCATATAGGGTCACTATGAGTTGAATCTGACTCAACAGCACCAAACAACAACAAACCCAAAGGTACTAGGACATAAGGCCATTGCTAGTTCCTGAAAGCAGAGCCCTTATGAGTGGGATTAGTGTCTTTATAAAATAGACTCCAAAGAAGGAGCTCATCCTTGGTAATATGTAAGGACACAGCAAGAAGGTGCCATCTATAAACTAGCAAATAGATGCCCTCACCAGACACCACCCATGCTGCCACCTTGATCTCAGAGTTCTCAGGATTAAAAATAAATTGCTATGGTTTACAAGCCACTCAGTTCATGGCATTTTATTATAACAGTTTTAGACTGTTATAGGGACTAAGAAAGGGTAGATATAGAGAACATTTTGTGTCCTTTTTGTCAATCTACTCTAGGAAAGTAATACCGTATATTCTTGAATCTAATCTGCACACTTTCAGCAGTATTAGAGGGCTACAAAATTAGATGCGGATAAGGATTATGTGTGGATTAGACTCGTGATTAAGAGCTCTTCTCCCAGCTCTGGACCACAAATCCAATTCACTTGCAATTCTAATCTGCATCTGATTTTGTAGCCCTCTAACACTACTGAAAGAGTGTGTGGATTTGTTTCAAGAATATATGGTATTAATATCTTGGTGAGACATAGACAGGTTAAAAGACTGTCCCAAGGCTATAGAGCTTAGTGACAGAACATATCAAGAGACATAGCCAAGATTCAAACTGAGCAGTCTGGCTCCATAGCCAATAAGCTCATCCACTACACTACATTACAAATTCACAAAAGGCTTCTTTGTGTACTATAGGAATGCTTAGGATGGAGCCCTAAATCTTGGGTATTGTGGAAGCTTTAATAGGTTAGATAATTTCAATTCCAAATCCTAATGGACAAGAATGAATGAACCACCTAGATATGAGGTAAGGATGGGCATATTGCTTGCAAAAGAGACCATATATGTAAAGTACAAGAGACTGAGAGAGTTTACAGTCCGTTCAGAGAGCAGCAAATTGTTCCCTGGGCTGGAGCATTAAGTGTCAAGTTCTCTGGCAGGAGAGGTAGAATTTGACCAGAGTGGGAAATACTTAAAAACAAGCTGTGAGTTTAGGCTTTGATCAGATACATTAGCATCCCACTGAAAAAGGTCAGTCCAGGAAATAACATGTTCAGATTCTGGCTGGAGAGCCATCACTCTGGCACCTATAAAAAGAAAGGAATAGGATCGGGTAACATTGAAAAAGAAGGTTATTTGCAAGAGTCCTACAGTGACCAAATAATGTCAATGACCTGAGCTAAGGTAATGGCTCTGGGGATTAAAAAAAGATACATTAGAAGGTTATTTAAAAGGCAAGACATGGCTAGCAAATATGGCCATGAACTCAGGATGATGCCCAGGTTCCAGCTCAGATGCTACTTAGATGTTGGTACCATTTTGTGGACCAGGGAGTTCACAGGACAAAGGTAATTCAGAGAAGAAAATGATGCTTCTCATTTGCATATGGAAATGAATATATCCAACTGTGATGTGGGAATGAGCAGGGTACAGGACTGAGCTGGAGAAGTAGGTAGTAAGAAAGTCATCAATATGAGGGAAATGTACTGGAGAATTTGTTGTTAGGTTCCGTCAAGTTGGGTCTGACTCATAGAGACGCTCATAGGGTTTTCAATGTCTGATTGTTTCAGGATTGTTTTGGGATTGTTTCCAGAGTGGGCTGCCAAGTCCTTCTCCCATTTTTTCAATGCTGGGGATCAAACCCAGGGCCTCAGAGAGCTCAGAGAGGCACTCTACCAAATGAGCTAAATCCTAGCCCTACTATAGAATATATGGAATAATATCAATAATATATCACATTTATTAGTCATTTTTTCTATACTGGGAACAATTTTTAAACACTTTGCAGTATTTAATTAGTTTAATCTTGACAACCCTATGAGGTAAAAATGTGCCCATCTCACAAAAGAGAACATTAACTCTTTGGTTACCAATTTCAAGTCAAAATATATGACAATAAGTATTTTATTTCCAGAAACTCTTCATTACAAAGAACAAAACAATAATGTGATTAGCAAAATAATTTGAATGTATAATATCAGTTTGTAAAGTACCCTTTTCCCCCATGTTCTTGATTTCCTGTCAAATTCATACACACTCACTTTTAGACATAGGTGTTTCAATGGTACTTACAGGGTTAAGGCGTACGGCCACAAACAGTAGAGCCAGCATTCATACCTGGGCAGCCTGGCCCCATGGCCCATGCTGCTAATCATGGAGTCACCTTGCTTCTCTGTGCAGGAGGCTGTGTAATACAAGTATTCACCCTGGCTCAAGATGGCGAGAAAGGTGCAGAAATCCAGTACTGAAAAGTAAAGGTTTATAATAAATGTTGGGTGTTGTCTTGTGAGGTAAATGAAAAAAAATCTCAGCCATGCAAAATCTCAAAAACTACATTAGTAACAATTATTCAAACTACATAGAAAATATCTCATAATCCCAAGGTGTGGGGGAGGCACTTTCTACTCCCATCCCACCCTACCCATCACTCCTGCAGAAGATAATCACCTTAGTTAACCCTATTGAAGGAGTAGGGCTGGGCACAGGATTGGAGCCAATTTTCAAATGAATTTTATCACAATTCTGACTATCCTTGTGCCAGGGAAACCAAGAAAAGAGAATTTTCCAGGAAGGTAGAGGCTATAGTAACAAGATGTCAAATGTGCTGAGGACTCATATAACTTATTGATTGTATTTAGGAGCCAGGAAATCATTATCTTCTAAAGATTAACATGAAACTCTTTGCTCATATATTTAAGACTGCTATTTGAAAACAAACATCATTTTATTTTGTAAGCTAAAATTGTACAGGATTGGCATTTCCAGATAATAAGATCCACTGCTTTTGAGCTCCTAACACATGCCAAGTTCTGTAATTGGCACTTTTTATATTCTAACACTTATAAGTTTGCAAATTTCCTTTCCATTTGACAAAAAGATAAATAGGTTTACAGCAGTTACCTGAGATCACAAGGCTGATCACTGAGAAAGCCAACATACAGAGTCAGAACTCACCAAGTTCTCAGGTTTTGCCTTTTCTGGCTGCACTGTGCAAAATCCTTTTGTATTCCTATGAAAAAAGTCATTTGGAACGTCATAAATTATATCTACTGATTCAAGGGTCTCATTTTAGTCAATTGTCCCAATTTTGCCTTCATAATTTTGGCAGGTATTTTAAAGCACAGAAGTGGAAGCATTTTTTGGTGTAGCTTGTGGAAATGTCTTAGTAAGTAAAAGGATCAAAATCTGAAGACAGGAGAAGAGAAAGAAAGGATGCTGATGTCTTGTTCTTTCTTTTTGTGAAAAGGAGGATTAGATGGGCAAGGGTTCCTCTTACTTGCAGCTTCCATACCAAGGTACTGTTACTGAAAAGAGCATTGTATAGTTGGGCCAGTTCAATCATCTAAATTCAATCTTTCAAATAAATACTCAGAGGAAAGTTCATCTAGCCAGCTAAACCAGGGCCTGAGAAAACTCTCCAAAGAGGAGTTGTGAAGTAGATATTGGCAATTGGAGTCTGGAGCTTTTTCTGAGCTCAAGATCCTGTTATTCTGACCTCAGTGTCTTTTTGTAGAGTCCCTGTGCCTGCCAATTTGATCATTTTGATGGCATTTGAATAGAGGGAAGTCTATAGTGAATAAGAGATATCTATGACATGAAGCATCCATTCTTTTTTTTTTTTATTAGAAATTTTTAATGTACATCATAATGTGATTCATTTTGACATGCTTTTCGTTGTGACAATTTTCATATATGCAATTTGACAAGCATTATTCATATAGGTTACCCCTTACGCTCCTCTATGTTTCCCCCCTCCCCCCTTCCTATCTAAGTTTCCCATCCAAGTCTTCTCTATCTTTTACTATATAGTATTTTTCTATATGTCCTTGGGTTCCCTTTCTGTTTAAGATAGAAACTTTTCTTGTAGTGGTCTTTGTTTCTATCTTGTTAGAACAATTACATG
>VMDO01010732.1:0-70235 GCA_007922755.1 Pedetes capensis
CTATACATATATATATAGCCTATACATATATATGTGTATATATATATATCCTACACAATATATATATACACTATATATATAGTGTATATATACATACATATTATACATATATTATACATACATACATATATATATTGTCTTTTGTTGTTTTAAAATATTTGCATATTTAAATAGAAATCATAGCAACCCTTATAGGGTTTTCAGTAGCTGTTTTGGGATTGCTTTGAGAGTGGATTGGCACATCCTTATCTCACTTTTGTGGTGCTAGGGATCAAAATCAGATCCTCAGAGAGTGTAGTGCAGCACTCTACTAACAGCCAAACCCAACCCCCCACCCAGAAATCTAGTTAGGTCATTTAAAAATAGTATTTCTGAATTTAATATACCACTTTTTATTTACCCGTTACTCTATTGATAGATATTTAGAAAATTATCAGATTTTTTTATTTTGTGGGCTTTGGGTGGCCTCACACATACTTTGCAAGTACTTTAAAACCGGGCTGCCTCCCTAGTACATTTAAAAATTTTTTATTTTGAAACAGGGTCTTGCTAAGATTCGCAGGCTTTCTCTGGCCTCCAATCTGTGATCCTCCTGCTTCTACCTCCTGAGCTGCTGGGATATCAGGTGTTTGCCACCATGCCAGACAGAAAATTATTAGATCTTTTTCTTATACAAAAATGCTGCATAGAACATCTTTGCAGATGTTATCCTGGGTCCTGTATTAAACCTTAACTGAGGAAGTGTTCATATAATTCAGCCTTGCTGAATATCTTCAAATGAATCTTAAAATGTTTGTACTTAATTTCATCTCTAATGTCAGGGAATGAAATTTTTAATCTATCCTCCTCTCAATAATATATGCACATCCTGCATTATCATTAAACTTTATTATTTTAGACATTTGTGTTTTGCAAATATGTTGGTTAGAAACGTAGACTGTATAATTGTTTTATGTGATTGTTAGTGAGGTTCCTTATTTTTTTTTCTGGTTTTCTCTGTCAGGTTATCCTCTTGTATTTATCTATATTATCTGATTATGACCATGTTCTTATTTACTAAATTATTTTTAGCCTTTTATATTTTGATTTGAGAAAGTTCTGCATGTATTCTATTAGTTAACATTTGTACATTATATATCCGTCAAACGGGCTGGGATTTAGCTCAGTTGGTAGAGCACTGCGCTGCAGTCTCTGAGGTCCCGAGTTCTGGCAATCCGCTCCCAAGGCAATCCTGCAACAGCCAGCCATTGAAAACCCTTGAGGGTCGCTATGAGTTGGACACCAACTCGACAGCACCTAACAATAACAACAACATATCTGTCAAATATAGTTTGACATCCTTGATTTGAAAATTTGTTTATGGTATCTTTTCTAACACTGAGCTTTTAAATTATCTACGTAGTCTTTTTTTTCTTTGTGGTATTGTGTTATTAGAGAAATTCATCCTATTACAGTAACAGAACAATCTCTTATGCTTTCATCTGAAAGTTTGAAGTTTGTTACTTAGGTGTTTAATATAACGGGAATTAATGTATATGAGTGATAGAAATTAGAGATCTAATTTCATTTTTATGCTACATAGACAGGTCACTGTCCCAACACCACATCTCAAATGGATCATGTGTTTTCACGTGAGAAGCCATTTCTATTTTACACTACATATCCAAATGTAGTTGGCTTTATAACTGATTTCTTTTTTCTGTTCCATTAAATTATGTTTCTGTTCCTGTAATAGTACCATACTATTGCCATTGCTATAGCTTTATTATAATTTTACTATAAAGTGGGTTGATTCTATCTGCTGATTTTTCCTTGAGCATTATTTTCATTATTCTTGAGCATTGACTCTTTCATCAGTTTATCAATTTCCAGGAAACAATTATGATATTGGTGAGTGCCTTTAATATAATGCCAATAGTAATGATGATAGCAGGATCCTTACCTGGAATATTTTTTTGTGATACTGAGGAGTTGAACCCAAGGCCTTGTGCATACTTGTAAAGTGCTCTACCACTAAAATAAACACTTAGCGCCTTTATTTTTTATTTTGAGACAGGGTCTTGCTAAGTTGAACAAGCCTATTTCTTGCGTTGAGATTGTGCTCCTCCTGCCTCCTCCTACTGAGTCATTGGGATTATGGGCATGCACAGACTACGTGGCTCCTTATCTGGACCTTAATTGAATATTAATGCTTCTAAAATTATCAGTTAAGTATGTGATGTATATGTACATATACACACACTATATATATACATATACATACACACACATATATATACATTTATATATACACATATATATGTATGTGTTTACTGTCATAGGTATATATTTTTACTATATAAAATCCACTTCTAATACAAGTTTCCTAAGATGTTTTCATGAATGTTTATTAAATTCAATTGACTGCTCTTCTGTATCAATTGAAATCATGCTATTCCCGTCCGTCTCCTTAAAGTTGCCATTGTAGTCTAATCCACAAATAGACTCTTTACTCAATAAAGTTATAACATTTTATTAATTGCTAGGGTATTTTCAGTCATTGCCTCTTGAATACCTGTCTAATTGCCACATTAACCATTGTTGTTGTTGTTGTTGTTAGGTGCCGTCGAGTTGGTATCCGACTCATAGCAACCCTCTGTACAACAGGGGAATCACTATTGTCAGTGCTTCTCTGCTGTGCATAGGGTTTTCAATAGCAGATTGATTTTTTGGGAGTGGGTTGCCAGGTTCTTCTCCCAAGCCTACAGCTTCTGGTATTCCTAGGCAGTCTCCCATCCAGGTACTAACCAGGCCTAACCCTGCTTAGCTTCCAAGATCTGACGGGATCGGATGCCACAGGGCTATGGCTGCAGGCCATTCACCATTATCTCCTATGTATTACATCTATTTTAGTTTCTTAATGTAATCTCCATATCTCTTAACTTCTTGTTTACCTTTTCCACTCTATATCTATCTAGGACATTTTCTGGTTCTATCCCCAATCACTACCTTCCAGTTCACCAGTACTCTCTTCAACTTTATCCATTCTGACGTTCTATCCACACAGCATTTTAGTATCAGTTGTTTAAGAACTTTTTTCATTAATGAATTTTAAATATTCTCACATAAGTATATAAGAAAATTAAAATTACCATATTAGCTTTCATAATTTCCCCACGTTTTGATTTCTGATTAATCTTTTAATATCAACCAATTCTTGGTTGAAATTCTACTACATTTCATTTTAGAAGCTTCTGTTCCTTTTCATTACTTTCTATAGATATTTGAAAAAAATTGTTTTAAAAAATATCATTGCTTAACATTACTCTACTATTTCCTTTTTCCTGGAAGTAACTTCTATTTCTTGAATTTTGGCTTACATAATATTTTTTTCTTATAGTGTTCAAGTTTGAATTGACTAATGGTTTCTTTTATCTGTTGGCAACATTTTCCTGAACTTATCTTTCTATAAATTTCTGCCATTTGTCTACAATTATCTTTACACCAACAAATCTTTTCACTTTCCATTCCTGCCTTCCTGTTCAGTTTTCAAAAGCTGCATTGATTAGGTCTAGTCCACAGATAGAATCTCCATACCTTAAGGTCAACTTGGCTAAGTAACATAATGTAACCATGAAAATATCCCAGTATATTTCTGGTTCCAGGGACTACGGTGACACATTTTGGTGGTGAAGGTGAAACATTTTCAAAATTCTGCCTACCACAGATATAGTTAAGAAAGTTAATGAAAAAAAATCAGTGAAGAAGATGATGTTCCAATAATTGTATTGAAATACTATTTTCAATTTGAAAGTGGATGTAACTCTTTTCTAGATAATTACTAAGAACAAGTGTCTTTATTTGCTTCTACTCCCTGCACTGAACTGTCACTTTATTTTTATAAAAACCTCACTTTATTTCATGATTAACTGCTCTTATCAGAAGTAGGAGAATATACTATTTTCTCAGTAGGCAATAAATGTAACACTTGAGCCCATGTGGATGTTTCCTCCTGTGTAGTCAGGGCTTGTAATAAGAGGTAGAGAGACTTACGACAACTATGTAGCTATAAAGACTATATACTATATTTTATATATGAGAAATGCAATATATTCAAGAGTCTTTGAGCATTAGCTCTCCCATCAAAAGCATTTTATATGCAGAATATGTATAACAAAAAAGCATTTTCTCTTTAAAACTTTGAACATA
Organism: Pedetes capensis; assembly: GCA_007922755.1. Lineage (NCBI taxonomy): Eukaryota > Metazoa > Chordata > Mammalia > Rodentia > Pedetidae > Pedetes > Pedetes capensis. Next base: position 4,189 of record VMDO01010732.1, read on the forward strand.
GAGCTTTGAAGATAAATTTTAAATTTCAACTGCAACAACTTCTAAAGTAAACAAAAATATGAACAAATATAAATAGGTCATTTAAAAATTTTACATATAAAATTATGAAAGATGTAATGTGTACTTATGGTAGATACTGCATAGGAAACAGAAATTAACTCCAGGTGAATTCTGTATCAATTCTATATACTATGCATGATCTTTTCTTTATACATACATCATAACTTTGGACACATATTTTCTGAGACTCTTTTCCTTCTGACATGTAGGTAGCTACATTGTGAACAAGATGCATGAAATTATTTTAACAGCAATCTAAAAATATTAGTCAGCATTGGACTTAAACAGTATGACTAAAAATTAGAGATCCACATGCATTGTTGTTGTTAGGTGCCATGGAGTCGGTATCCAACTCATAGCGACCCTCTGTACAACAGGGGAAACACTATTGTCAGTACTTCTCTGCTGTGCATAGGGTTTTCAATGGCAAATTGATTTTTGGGAGGGGGTTGCCAGGTCCTTCTCCCAAGCCTACAGCTTCTGGTGTTCCCAGGCGGTCTCCCGTCCAGGTAATAACCAGGGCCAACCCTGTTTATCTTCCAAGATCTGACAGGATCAGATGCCACAGGGGCTACCGCTGCAGGCCCACATGCATAATATCATTGAATTTGTGGTAAATATACTAGGACTTCAGTGTTAAAGTAAATCTTCTTCAAATGGTTATCTAAATATCTAAACAGCAATTTTTATTAGCATCTCCATTAAGCAATGTATTTTTTGAAATTTTCAGTTAGGCAAGATATTTTTTGAAAAATTTATCCAGTTGATGCTCATTTGTTGTTGTTGTTGTTAGGTGCCATCGAGTCGGTATCCGACTCATAGCAACCCTCATAGGGTTTTCAATGGCAGATTGTTTCGGGATTGCCTTGGGAGTGGATTGCCCCGTCCTTCTCCCATTTTTGCAGTGCTGGGAATTGAACTTGGGACCTCAGAGACTGCAGCGCAGCACTCTACTGACTGAGCTAAATCCCAGCTTGATGCTCATTTAGTCATATCTATATTGTGTATTATATTGTATTTTATTTTTATTCATTTTTTATCCTAGTAGATGTTGCCCTCAAAGCCCACAAAATATTTCTGTTAAAGATTCTCAGCAGCAGTAATGATTTCTCTTCTGACTTATCAGACATTTTAAATTTGACTTACTATTATGTCTGATGTCTAAGGTAGATGAAAATGATATTCTTGATCTCAGTACACTGCATTAACCTCCTCTTCTTGACCAAAGTAGCTTCCAAACTATCTTCCAGCTTTGTATACAATCCACTTTCCTTTGTAACTCATATCCTTTGCTAAACCAACAACACAACTCCTCTTTCTGCCTGGATATACTTAAACAATCAGTAGATATATGATCTTAGACAAGGTAGCACTTACAAGGTTCACTAAGTGAATTGTTATCTACCACATATTTTTTTTGTTTCCTGGTCAATGAGTCTTATTTTCCAGATCAACAACTAAAATGAATATTATTAATATGTTTTTGGCTTCATATAGTCATTCATGTGCTAAATTGCACTTATAAAATATTCATATTTATATTTCTTCAAAAATACATGTAGAATTTTAAACATCAGAGTTACAAGTAAATGTGTGCTACAATATTTTAAAGCATAAAAGATTTTCTTTGCTGAATCTATATCTAATGAAATACTAACATCTTTTGAAAGTATACTTTGATAAATTTAAGGAACTTCCATTATTTATCTAAAACTCATTACTTTAGCATTCAGCTTCTATGTGCACAGCAAGAAAGTCAATTAGCTCCACAAAGAAACTACTACCTGTCCTTATTAAAGAATAAGTAGCCTTTGCAAAAAGAAAATATGAGCTATAGTGTTCCTCCATTTAATATGAATAGGACACCATGGAGGTAAAATGAAATAGTGGAAAAGGCAAGCCTTCTAGGAAAATAATGACCACACTGTATGAATAAAATAAAGTTCTGGTTATATTTTTGTACTAACAACTGATTCCATAGTTTTCCTGTTCATCAAGCTTTTACCTTAATTCTTTGTATGTCCTTTGGATGCTTAAGTTTCAATTTGACCCAAGGAGAGGATAGTAGTTTCAGCATTAAAACTTTTTTCAACCTCTTAAAAATATCATAAATCTATGAAAGGTTTTGTAATTCATTTCAAATACATGTTAACCTCCTTATCCTTTCAGTCATAGATTTTAAATTAGCCACTTTCAAAGTCCAGATATGGTGTATGAGCATTTGCATCCCAAAACAGAAAAATTGTGTTTTGCTAGATTGCAGAAATAGATATGCTTTCCTTCTCAAGAATCAATGATGAACAGCTCCAGAAAATGAAAAGACATCCTGCCACTTCCACAGTCGCTATAATTTTCTGATTTTTTATATGGCAGAGATCCTAGTGAAGTGGAACACTCTCCTGTTGCATATCTTTTCATTTAGCTCTCAGTGAGGTATAAGCAGACTTGTCATTGAGAAAGGCTTTGTAGCTTCTTTTTCGATTCTCCAAGGAGACCAGTTTCTTCATACAGAAACCTTTGAGGAAAGGTCTAGAATTTCCTCCTGTGTCTCAGCACATCTATCTCCAAGATAACAGTTCACAAAGCATTTTGATTTGCTTCTTACTCTTGAAACAGACAAATAACAGAAAAAGGATCAAGTAACAAGTGGGAAGGGCTGGGAATTAGCTCAGCTGGTAGAGCACTGCACTGAGGTCTCTGAGGTCCTGAGTTCAATTCCCGGCACCACAGAAATGGGAGAAGGGCCAGGCAATCCACTTCCAGGGCAATCCTGAAACAGTCAGCCATTGAAAACCTTCTGAGAGTCGCTATGAGTCAGATACCGACTCGAAGGCACCTAACAAGAACAACAACAAGTGGGAAAAACTTCTCCCATTTCAATTAAATTGGGAGAATATCCACAACATCAAATACTAACCTGGGAGAGGAGAATGGCCAAAACAGTGAAGTTTAAAGTTAAATAAATGAAAATAAGAGCCCTAAGGCAGATATTCTTCACAGCAGAGGCACTTGTTCTGAAAAACTTACCCCATGGTGAGTTTATTTAAAGCTGGGTAGTGAATAAAGAAGATAGGTGAAGAATATGTACTTTTGAGTTATGGTGGTAGAGACAGATATTAAATATACCATGGATTGCTAAAAGAACTAACAGATCTGTCCTAAAAGAAGTGCAACCAGAGTGCTCCTTGGAAGCAAGGATAGCTAGACTGTGTCTTACATATTTTGAACATGTCATCAGGAGGAACCCAACCCTAGACAAGGACATCATGTTTGGGAGAGTGGTGGGTCAATGAAAACAAGGAAGACCGTCAATGAGATGGATTGATACAATGATTGCAACAGTGGGGTTAAATATAATAACGGTCATGTTCATGGCACAGTATTGGAGAGTATTTCGGTCCTTTGTACATAGAGTTGCTACAAGTTGGTTTTGACTCAATGGTACCTCACAACAAATGTTTATTAAAATAATAAGTATATGGATGGGCATGAAGGGGCTGCAAGAGAAGGCATGCATGTCCATTTAAAGACACAGAGACATATTTAAGAAGAAAGGGCAGGTGGATCAGTCAAAGGAAGCACTTCATCTCTTCATTTTGCAGTTGATAAGTCCACATGAAGGAGAGAAGGAGGAAAAGTAGTTTATGATAAGTGAGTTCAAAGTGAGATTCAAAGACCACCAACACTAGGTAAGTGATTTTAAGAGCTAGATTCCAGCAGTGATTTCCATGACAAACAAACCTGAATCTTTTATTTACTAGTGAAGAGTTCAGCGTGATTCAGCTCTAATTTATATCCTTTACCATCTTGCCCTAATTGTACTTTCCTGTAGGGTTAAATGTTATCATAATACTTTCTAATCATCAAAGCCTGAAGATTGGAATTATCTTTGACTCCTTTTTCTTTCTTGCTCCTTAAGCTAATTGTCCACTAAACGGTATTACTTTTATCTGCCATTATGTCCTTCCTCTTGTCTCTTGCTTTTCTTTCTCACAGCACTTAATTATTTCGAAGTCTATATCTGTAAACTCCTTGCCACAATTATCTCCTCTACTTAATCTGTCCTGCATAGTGACACTCCATTTGAATTCCTAACACATGGCTCTGTTTCTTTCCCTCTCTATAATTTCCCTTAGGCTACCAAAACAAAACATTTAACTTACTATCAAAAGATCTGTCCATGAAATTTTCAAACCAATCTTTTCAATCTGTTTGGAGGTTTACCCAGGAGAGGGCTTTCCATGAAACACTTCTCAGGTTTTCTTTTGTATTTAAGGCCTTTTCTTTCTTAGTGAAGTTTCCCCCAAACATTTGCACATATCATGGTGTCTGTCTTTGTTGAATTCCAACAGAAAGTTTTGCTTGATACATTCCTCATTTAATACCAATAATAGATTTCATTCTTTTGTTTTGTTTATATCTTTGTTGTTGAGACAGAGTCTCACTATATAGCCCATGGTGGCTTCAATTTTGCAATCCCTCTGCCTCAATCCCTGGAGTGTAGAGATTATAGGATATTAGACTTCATTCTTTAAAAACACAAACAAAATAATCCTTACTAAAGAGCTAATATAACTCACATTGTACAAAGAATCAACATGACTAACATATCATATTTGGTCTTAGATATCACTTTTTTTGGAGAGGAATTAGGAGTGAGATGGGCAAAGCAACTATTATAACGTACTGTGCTATAGTTTTTATGTATTTGTATCCATTTTTGCTTCTACATAAATGCTTTAAGTTCATTCTAGAAGAGTGCTTAACCTAATAACACTTCTTGTGGTGAGGGATGACAATAATATGTTTTTCATTAATTGAAACAATAAATATTTATTATTGTACAGTTCTGTGTTAGCTAGTTTAACTGAGCTATAACAAAGCACACAGAATCACTGTTTGGTTTTTGAGATGCTAATCTAAATCATTTGTTTGGACTTTCCTTTTAGTTTACTTTAAATTGACCTTCACAAAAGTTGAAGGGAATGACAGAGTGGGAGAGAGGCAGGGAGAGAGAGAGAGAAGAGGAGGAGGTAGAAGAAGAAGAAGAAGAAGAAGAAGAAGAAGAAGAAGAAGAAGAAGAAGAAGAAAAAGGAGGAGGAGGAGGAGGAGGAAGAGGAAGAATAAGAGGGAGGAGGAGGAGAGGGAGGAGGAGGAGAAGAAGAAGAGGCAGAGGAGGAGGGGGAGGAGGAGGAAGAAGAAAAGTGAAAGAGAAAGAAAGAGAAAGAGAAAAGAGGAGAGAGATAATGAGAGAAAGGGAGAGACAGGGAGAGAGAGAGATGGAGAAAAATGACTAAACACTCTTGTTATGTAGACTGCAGACTGGCAGTCTGACAAACTTATAAGAAGATATGCAGGGTCACAGGCTACTGCTGCATCTTCTTTGATCTCCATCACATAACTCCCTAACATCCTTTGATATCATGACTTTCCAGCAGCCAGGGCGTCAGCAGATGTGAAAAGGATTACTCCACAGCAAATGTTAGTGTTAGAGACCAAGGTGGGGGCCAGTGCCTTTGAGTGCACTACCCTCAAGTGAGTGTCTCAAGCTCTTTTTATTAGGATGTTATAGTATTAATCATTCTTATGAGTCAGAAAAAGTGGGTTAAAGTATATTTTCTCGTGAGACATGGAAGGGTTATTTATTATTTATATTAGTATGTTCTGCCCATTGAACGTAGGTAGAGCTGTGTCATGTCTGCACATAGGCAGGGTCTATGTTCAAGATCAGAGAAATAACAGAAGGGGGCTTTTAAGAGAACTTCCAAGGGTTGAAAGCCTTACCCAGCAAGAAGATAGAGCTTTCTCTGGCTGCTTTTCCTTAGATTTTCTCCAGCCATCAAGCCATGCCTTCAATTACATCTCTCCTTTTCCTATTTTTTATTGGAACTTTTTATTGTACAACTTAATGTGATTCATTCTGACATGTATTTCATTGTGACATTTTCATATATGCATGTTGTGGTGCATTGCACAGATAAGTTCCCCCTTACCCTTTTGTGCACTTCCTCCCCCATTCATACCCCCACCAAAGACCTCTCTTTCATTTGCTTGTCTTTTTGTGTAATATTTTTCCACATATGCTTGGATCCCAATTATGTTTAAGATTGAAACTTTTTCTGTAGTGAACTATCTGTGTACATTGTCAGTACTATTACATGAATTTTCTAGCCCATCTGTATTATTACAATTCTGTGGTATTGTTGGTATTATTATAATTATTTCCAGGACTATTAAAGTTGAGTTATTCACTCTGAGGTCATCCCCTCCCCCATTCCTCACTCCCCCTTGTTCCTCCTCTCCCCCGTCTCCTCTCCCAGGATTTCCTCCTTTTGCTAGATACCTCCCTCCTTCATTTGCACTCCCCAAATTGTTCCTTCTCTGGTAAGTCAACTTTAGCTTTTTTTAAAATTATGTTCCAATCTCTGCATAGAATTTTTTCCTTCTTGTAATTTTGATTCAGATCCCACATATAAGTGAGAACATGTATTTCTCTTTCTGAGCTTGTGTTCGTTCACTTAAAATAATTTTCTCTAATTCCATCCATTTTGCTGCAAATGGCCTTATTTAAATTTTTGGTTGCTGAGTAGTATTTCATTGTGTATATGTACCATAGTTTTTTATCCATTCTTCTGTTGATGGGCACTTTGGTTGATTCCATATCCTTGCTATTGTGAAAAGTGCTGCTTTGAACATGGAGATGCAAGTATCTCTGTGGTATGATGACACATCTCCTTTTGGGTAAATTCCCAATAGTGTTATAGCTGGGTCATATAGTAGATCTATTTTTAGTTTTTTAAGATACCTCCATATTGATTTCCCAAATGGTTGGACTAATTTACAGGTCAACCAGCAGTGTAAGAGTGTTCCCTTTTCTCCAAAACCTCACCAACATTTGTTGTTATTTGTTTTATTGGTCTTGGCCATTCTTACTGGTGTAAGGTAGAATCTCAGAGTTGTTTTAATTTGCATTTCCCTAATGGCTGGGGATTTTGAGCATTTTTTCATGTGTTTCACGGCTTTACAGAGCTCTTCATTTGAGAACTGTCTATTCAGTTCCTTTGCCCATTTGTGTATTGGGTTATTTGTTTTCTTGCATATTTTTTTCTTGAGTTCTTTATAAATTCTGGTAATTAGACCTCTGTCCGATGTATAAAATGCAAGATTTTTTTTCCCATTCAGTGGGGATTTCCTTGATTCCGTTTTTCCTTTGCTGTGCAGAAGCTTTTTAATTTCATGTAATCCCATTTACCTATTCTTGCAATTTCTTGAGCAATTGGAGTCCTATTAAGGAAATACTTTCCTATGCCTATATGCATATAATGTATCCTATCTTCTATTAGTTTTAAAGTTTCTGGTTTTATGTTGAGGTCTTTTATCCATTTTGAGTTAACTCTTATGCATATTGAGATATGTGGGTCAGTTTTCATTTTTCTGCAAGTGGATGTCCTTATTTCCCAGCACCATTTATTGAAAAGGTATCCTTTTTTCAATTTACTTGCTTTGCTTTGCTCATTTGTAAAAATTTAGGTGGCTATTGTTGTGTTGAGGTATTTCTGGATCTTCTATTCTGTTCCACATGTCTTCAGGCCTATTTTTTGTGCCAGTACCAAGCTGTTTTTGCCACCACTGCCCTGCAGTATATCTTAAAGTCAGGGATTGTGATTCCACCTGCACTAGTCTTGCAGCTTAAGATTGATTTGACTTAAATGGGTCTGCTTTTGGTGACTTTGGCTCTTGATCATTTGTTGATAGAAGAAGAGGACTAGAATAAAGAGACAAGTACAAAGTATTAAAATCAAAGAAAATCATCCAAAATTCCAAGTGGGAGTTTCTTTAGCTTATTTTAATAATAAATCTGTTGTGTATGAGAATTGAATCCATGATTTGATCACGGAGGAAAGACACTTGAATAGCTAATGTGAAACTTGAAGGTTTTGTTTTATGTAGAGACTGACTTTATGATAGGGGAATAACATGTATTTTTAAATTTTGTTAGTCATAGTTAAGTGAGGCTGTAAAAGTAAGAGGGTTTTTTTCTGTTTTTATATAGATATATTAATTTGATCTTAGAAAATCTTCTAAATGAAAAAAATTAAATTATGGTCATTTTAAACGTGTGTGTGTGTGTGTGTGTGTGTGTGTATGTGTGTGTTTAAATAAGTTTTATCTTTCACAAGTCTTCTTGTAACATACCCCCTGCAACTTTGATTGTTTATCCTGTGTAAAATACCTTCCAAACAGAATTTTTCCAAATATAATTACACCACACAAAATACCATTTACAGAATTTCATCACATAAAATCTTTCTCATCCAAAAGATTTTTCCATCTCTTCAGCCTTTTAACTTTTTGTAATGTACTTTTCACTATCTACAACACACTTTAACTTTTTGACTTTATTTCTTTCTTGTATTAGCCCTCTATCTTTTACATACAACTGTACCATGAAAAGTCTTTTCTCATCTAAAATACTTTTATATTTATTTAACCTTTTAAAAAATGTCCATACTTACATTTTTATTTCTTTTTCTTCTTGATGGTTCCTCTGTATAAAAGACCATTTTTTAATAAAAAGAATTTATACAATTTAATGAAATCCCAGGAAGCTGTATTTGAGACATAACCTTTAAGTCATTATAGATATAAACACAGACCCAATATATTAACATATTAACTTATTTATCAGAGACTTACACCTTATAAACTAAAGGGAATTTGGGCCAATTTAAAAGTTTTCATTTATAGGAGTGTTTATATATTTATAAGTTAGCTTGAACAGAAGTCTTTTTCTGGAGGAGACTCCATCAGGTAATATAACATAAAAATCTTAGTTACAAAACAAAGTAATATAAACAGATTAATCAATTTAAAAAGAAAGATTGAATTTCAATTATATTTATAATAGAATGAAATAAATTAAGATTACCTATTTATTTGGCCAGATTTAAAATGTTTTACTTGGTTTATGTATTAAGCAACCCTTTTAGCCAGTCACTTGGATTTTAAAATGTACATTCCTTTTCCTCAAGACCCAAGTTGTTTTTGTTGTTAGGTACCATCAAGTCAGTGTGCGACTCATAGCCACCATATGTGCAACAAGCGAAACACTATTTTTGTGATTTTCTGCTATTCATAAAGAGTGGGTTGCCAGGTCCTCCTCCCAAGCCTACAGCACCTGGTATTCCTAGGTGGTCTCGCATCCAAGTACTACACGGCCCAACTCTGCTTAGCTTCTAATATCTGACGGGATTGGATGCCACAGTGGTACAGCTGTAGGCAGACCCAAGTTAGTTTTACAATTAATCCCTGAATATTTATATTTCTTGACTTGAGGCAAAACCTTGAACAGTCAGCTTTTTTCCTGGAGTAGGGAAGGCAAAAAGCATAGATACAGGTTAGCGGAACCATAGACAAAAAACCCCAATTACATTAAATCAACAATTACCACAAACAGAAGTCAGTGAAAATGACAATACACTGTTTTAAAATTTTTTATTTTGTATTTAGATATATTGTTAGTCAATTTTATTACTTTTGTCATGGCATTAAGTAAGTCGTAAGTGAAGTTTTTCTTTTAAAAGCTAACCAACAGATGTAGAAATATTTTTATAAATGGCTTTCTCACACAAATGAAAATAAGAAAATTGTTTTAAATATAAGAAATTTTGTTTTGGGTAGTGATAGAAACATTGAGATTAAGGGTGATTGTCATGGAAACCTTGGGGCTAGGCAGAATTGGTTTGGTCAGCCCAAGAGTAAGAGTTTGAAGAGAAGTTCCTGAGATAGGCAGAGATCCTGAGCAAGGGAAAATTCCATAGTTGTAAGCAGTGTGGAAATTTCAGTCTCATTATTAGGAAAAATTATTATTTTTAACATTCTTTGAAGTTGTTCCTCTGCCATCACAGATTAGGCCAGAAGTTTTTCTTCTGAGATTTGAGAGAGAAAGGAGTGGCTGAATGGCCTGAGTATTTAGCTCCACCGATGGTACAGGCAAGACTAGGAAGGGGTCAGAGAGGAGTAAGAAAAAAAGTGAGAGAGAGAAAGAGAAACACCTAGATTGATTTATTCTCCAGGAAAAAGAATGAGGATTTGCTTATTGCAATGAAGAGGCCTCTATTGTTTTACTCAAGTTCCTGGAGGGTCTTCTGACAAGTTCTCAGGGGCAACCAGTTGTTGTCCTTGGTGGCTCTCAGGTCCCATTAAGGGTGCCACCGTGTCTGTCCAGGAGCCACAGGGTCAACTAATGGAAAAAAGATTACTCTACACAAAGAGTTAGTGTCAGAGAGAATAAGGTGAGGCCAATGCCTTTGAGTGCACTGGCACTGAGTGAATGTATCAAGCTTTTTTTTATTAGGCTCTTATCATAACATAAAACATTCTTATGAGTCAGTGGAAAAGTGGGTTAAGATATATATTTTTGTGAGACATCTAAGGCTTATTTATAATTATGTTAGTATATTCTGCCCACTGTATGTAGGCAGAGCTATGCCATGTCTGCACATAGGCAGAGTCAATGCTCAAGGTCAGAGAAATAACAGAAGGGGGCTTTTGGGCTTGGAGAACTTCTGAGGGCCAAAGCCTTCCAAGGCAAGCAGATAGAACCTTCCTTGGCCAGTTTTCCTTAGATTTTTCTCCAGCCACTCAGCCATGCCTTCCATTACACTCTGAGTAAAGTCTTCTTTGGGAGCCAGAGATTTTCCTCAGGAGGTGAATAGCAAGCTCAATTGGCACAGAAGGAAGCTTCAGTTATCAGTGAGACAGTGATATCAGGTCTCTCAAGTCAGATATGCACTTGATCTCTCCAAAATAGTTTGCAAAGTCCTGCTCCTACTAGGGTTCTGTCCTATGGTTGCTTTTCCCTTACCTTATTTCACTGGTCTTTTTTGTTTGTGGTTTTTTTTTTGTTTGTTTGTTTGTTTTGCCATACTTATCCTCGTACATACTTTGTAAGCACTCTACTGCTGGGCAACACCTCCAGTTTAATCGTTACTTTTTATTTTGAGACCAAAGTCTTGCTGAGTTTTTCAGGCTGGAACTGCCCTCAAACTTGCAGTCCTCCTGCTTCAGCCTCCTGAGTCACTGGAATTACAGGTGTGAGCCACCAGGGACAACCTTCTCTCAGTTCTTCTTAAGGTTGCTGTATATATTGATTGCTTCAGATGTTGCACACTCAGAAGACTCAGGCTGGTATGAAGATTAAATAATTCTAGCTACACATTACTCATTGGGCTGGGATTCACCTTAGTTGGTAGAGAGATGCTCTGTAGTGTTTGAGATCCTGGGTTTGATTCCCAGCACTGCAAAAATGGGGGAAGGGCGTGACAATCCACTCCCCAGGCAATCCAAAAACCATCAGCTGTTGAAAACCCTGTGAGGGTCACTATTTGTCAGACATGACTCGACAGCACCTAACAACAACAGGAACTCATTACTCATTAGGAAAGGAACTGTGCCACCCGCCGATTCTCAGAAAGAAAAGGTTTCCATTCATTTACAAAGATAACCACATCTTGTAAAAATCATAAGACTAAGATTCCCTTTTGATGTAATGTACTTAACTATATTTCCCCAGTATGTAAGATAACACAAAGGATACAACTTCATGGAGCTTAATGCTTATTACCTCAGGAAATAAAAACAGTGTATGGAAGTCCCTCAGGAGACACAAGTACTGCCATGTCAAAATTCATCAGAGCCCTAGTTTTCTTCATGTCATGGAGAAGTGCCAGTTTATTTGTAGCTCAATTCTCTTGGGTTCAGGCACAACTGGCAAGGGATGCATTTCAAAATGCAGAAATGCATTACTCTTTTGCCTTTGCTATTTTAACTTTTATGTATGCTTTAAGTTCAATGTCAAGTCTTTTTATATGCACATATATATCTCATACAGTGGTTGTCCATTTTCATATCCTGTCAAGTCAATAAAGAGAATTGTTTATCTACCCCTCCATACATAGAGAGAGAGAGCAAGAAACATACATGAGTGATTCACTAAATGAAAACATAAAAATCTTTTAAACTTAATTTTATCAACTACTTTCCTTTTCAGTTATATTAACCCATTAGTATATGTTTTTGTGCATATTTTATCTAAAAAGTTTTCTGGGCATTGGAACAACAACCTATGTGTCCAGGATGTTTTAAGTGAAACTTACTGAGATGAAATATCATGATGATTGCAACGACTTTAAGTTCTTCATTGTTGTTGCCCAGATATGGGACGTACCCCAAAGGCTCGTGTTGGAAGCCTGGTGCCAAAATCAGCAAGGTTCCAAGGTGAGGCTTTTATGAATTGCTTGGATCATGATGGATCTGACTTTAGTAATAGATTAATTCATTGATGTTGTTGTTGTTAGATGTGATCCAGTCGGGTCTAACTCATAGCAAGCACATGTACAGCAGAACAAAACCCCTCCCTGATTCTGTGCCATGTACATGATCATTTTTATGTTTAAGCCCATTGTTGCAGCCACTGTGTCAACCCATCTAGTTGAGGGTATTCCTTTTTTTGTTGGCCCACCATTCTCCCAAATATGTCCTCCAGAGATGAATCTCCCCTGGCAACATGTCCAAAATATGTAAGATGCATTCTAGCCAGCCTTGCTTCAAAGGAGTACTCGGGTTCACTTCTGGGATGGATCTGTTGGTTCTTTTGGAAGTTCATAGTATCTTCAATATTCATCTCCAGTACCATAATTCAAAAATATCAATTCTTCTCCTGTCTCTCTTATTCACAAGCATGGTATTTCACAAGCATGGGACGTGACTAAAAATATCATGGCATAAATCAGGCTCACTTTTCTCTACAATGTGATATCTTTACTTTCCAATACTTTAAGGAAGTCTTTTATAAAAATTTTTGTCAATGCAATGTGTCTTTTGATTTCTTGACTGCTTCTTCCATGGCTGTTGATTGTAGAAGGAAGTAAAACAAGATCTTGGGCAAACTCAATCTTTTCTCCATTTGCCATGAAATTACTCACCTAGTTGTAAGGATTTTTGTTTTCTTGATGTTGAGGCATAATCCATACTGATGGCTGTGTTCTTTGATTTTCATCAGTAAATGTTTCAAATCCTCTTCACTTTGTGCAGCCAAGGTTGTGTTATATGCCTAATTCAGTCTTCCTCTAATCATGATGCCATGTTCTTCATAGAGTCCAGCTTCTCAGATTATTTGCTTCCCATTGAGATTGAAGAGGTACGATGAAAAGACACAGCCCTGCTCACACCTTTCCTGACTCTACACTGAGAAGTGTTCCATTGATAGTTGCATAACTAACTGGAGTTTTGGAAGATGGTGAAGACTGTAGGAGTGAGGTCTAGTGGGAGGAAGAGGGCCATTGGGTGCGTCCCCTTGGAGTTTATATCTTGTCCCTGATTCTTTCCCCTTTCTCTCTCTGCTTCCCAGCTGCCCTGATGTAAGCAGCTTTCTTCCCAATGCCCCCTTGTTGTGAAGTTCTGCATTGCTATGGGCCAAGCAAGGATGGACTGAAACCTCTGAAACTAGGAGCCAAAATAAACCTTTTGTCCTTAGGTTATTTTTCTCAGGTATTTGAAAACTGACTAAAATACTATGATAGATAAACAGGTAGATGGATAGAGACATATATACATACATAAATGATTTAGATAGTGACAGAATGAACATGAAAGACAAAACCAATATGGTAAGATGGTGGTAAAAGTGAATCCAAGTGAAGGGAACACATTATTCATTATATTCTTTATTTACTCCTTGCAGATTTAATTTTTTTTCTAACAAAAGAGGGAGAAAACATAGTAGGTCATGTAAACATTACATAACTTTGAATCTTCTAGAGATTTTCTATTTATTTACTTCTTTATTTACCTATTTAATTTTTGTGGTACTGGGGGTTTGAACCCAGGGCCTTGTGCATACTTTGCAAGTGCTCTATTACTGAGCTATACATCTTGAGATAGATTCTTGTCAAAGTTATTCAGTTTGCCTCTGGCCTTGAACTTGAAAGACTCCTGCCTTTACCTCCCAAGTTGCAGGGGTTATAGGTGTGTGTCACTGCACCAAGCTTCTTGAGCTTTTGAAGGGGCATCAAAGATAACATGCTTGTAGAGTTGAGTACACTGCTAGCTCTGGATTGAGTTCATGAGTCTCTAGAAACTCACCCTGGTACTTTTGTTTAACTGAAAATCTAGAATCTCTAAATCAAGTATTACCTGAGGTTCAGAAAAACACTAGGATCTGGACTGAGGCAGAGGCATTACAAAAAAGAGGTTTTTCTTTAAATCAGAAGGATCTGTATTTGGCTTCTATGTGACAGAGCAAGGGTAAAAATATTTTTTTAAATGGCCAGCAGAAAGTCACAGGACAAAGGAAGTAAAAAGTGACTTCTACTCAAACTGGCATGTTATTAAACTTTCCCTTTCCAAATCTGAAAATAGGAAGTAGGGATATGTGGGAGTGGATGAAATGAAGGCTGATAAAAAAAAATCCCTCAAATCTTACAGGGTCTTTGGCAAGAATAAAATGAAATGGGGGGCATTATGTTCTACATCAAATTGGCAATCAATCATTGCTGTCAAATCCAAGGTAATAACAGCCACTAGTCCCCCAGGAAAATGTCAAGAAAATGGAAGTTCTTGTCACTTTCATGTTTGAAATTTTGGGCTTTCCTTTAATGCCTAGATTCTGAGCTGCTCTCCGAATAAGTAAAGGAGCAGGAATAATAGCACAATTTTATGTCCTGGGAATTGCATTGCTTCTCTATAGGAAACAGAAAATGTCCTAGTGCATGAACTGGCAAGCTTGTACTGCATTGATTATGCCAGAAAAATCCAATAGCACAAAGACTCCAAAGCTCAATTATTTAAAAGAATGTCTTTGAAAATTATTGCATGGCTGCACTGAGGGTACAGTTTGATTCAGGGAAGACACAAAGAAGAACCTTTATTTTTAAAACAATCCCAAACACATATGTTGAGAATCTAATGTGCTCCCAGAACTGTATTAATTGTTAAGAGTGTCATGACATGAAAGGCAATTCCAGGTCATCTAAAGGTCTTAAGTTAGTTATTTGTACATATTCAGTATCTCACAAGAAACTTCTGCTGAGTCATGGCATCTCCCATGAGGCTCCCACAAGACTTAAAGGATTTTGGTTATGCCTAAATATCCAGTTGGCTTCTGTATAAATAAGAACTCTTGTTGATAGTATTATTGAGAAGCTCTGGAAACTATTCCATCTGCATCCTCTAAAAATGCACTGGAAGTGATTAAGAATTTCAGATAGGACCCAACTAGAAACACAAAGATCAAGACTTCCAAATTTATATAAGCTAAGAATGGGCATTTTGTGGATATTACCCATTTTGTAATTCCTTGGAGATTCAAGTAACTCTGAGATAATAGGCTAAGTCCTCCCAATGTTGTGGTATCTTGGGAGTTTTCATTGCAAGGATGACAAGATACTGTTACTGAAATACCAACTTGGGTCATTTTCCCAATGTTCTTTCTGTGCATATGATTTTTACCTAGGTATCAGGTAAAAATTGTTTTTTGGGGAAATATGTAACATAAGAAAACAGTGAAAAAGATGGCATCTTTTCCTGGCTTTTGAATTCCAAAATTTAAAATTTAAAGTTATTAGGAAGAACATCATGAATAAAAGTACTTTATCCAACTATATGCTCCAAAACTAGTATCTACACTGTAAGAAAGGAAAAGCAAGCAAACAAACAACAACAATAAAAAAACTGAACATTTATTTTTGTGTTTGGTAATTTCTCTAATGTTTTGTGGTTTTCAGTATAAAAGCATTTCAACTTCTGGGTAACATTTATTCTTACGTAGTCATGAGAAGGAAAACAAATTTGGAGGTATTATGATTCCTGACTTTAAAATATATTACAAAACTACGATAATCAAGATAGTATGATACTAACATAAGGATATAAGAATGGGTGAAATTAAGTAAAGAATCCGCAATCCCTTGCACACAGTGTCAATTGATGTTCTACTCCTATAGGATATAAGTATACAGAGTCAATTGGTATTGTACTTCTGTAGGATATAACACATCAAATAAAACATGAAGAAATCCCAATCACACAGTATTGTGTGCTTTTTGAGATGATATTCATTGCATTCCATTGTATTGAATTCATTTGACTCCTCTGGAGGCTCTTCTTTGATATTATATTATTTTCCTGGGAATGAATTGCTAGATCACCAAGTATTACTGTCATGATATTTTAAAAATCTACTGGATGAAACACAAATACATTGTTTCAATGTTTGTATTGCCATATCATTATTCTCATTGTTTTCATATATAATCAAATGTATTTTTAAATCCTCATCCATTATTTTAGCCCCTCAGTAACCCTCTGTACTCACATTATCATTTCCCTGCAGATCAAATTCAGTCGAGGATTTTTGTGACCAGTCTTGGATTTTTCTGTACAGTTTAATAAAGCTACCATTTTAGGAACACTGACTTTGAGAATTCTGCTCTGTGGACTTTTTTCCCTTCCTTACTATAGCTTACCAAGAACCCAGTAATGAGGAAAAAGTTCTCTGGACTTTAACAGTCTTCTCATTCTGCCTCATTCACTTTCTAAATTTCTGACTTCTACAAAATTGTGTAGCCAAATGAAGCATCAGTATCTTCATATGTAAAATGAGAACAATGCAAGCCTTTCCTTATAGCATTGTAATGAGCTCAGTGGATACATGGTAAGTGTTCAATAACTCTTAACTCTTATTATCACAATAATACTATCCCCATAACAATTTTCTGTCTTCATTAACTACTTCAACTTATTGAGCCTATTTACATGTGTGTAAAAATTTCCCTCCCCACTCCTAAACTTAAATTCTGTAGTCCAGCTGCATTACAAAAGGCCATTCTTTATCTCTGCTGCTTTGATTTTGAGATTCAATCCAACTTAAATTCAAGTGTCCACCAGTTATGTGGTGTTATGGACTGATTTGATTCCTTTTTATGTCATATGTTGAAGCCCTAATCCCTAATGCGACCATTTGGCAATAGGGCCTTTGAAGAGACAGTTAAGTTAAATGAGGTCAAAGGGTAGTACCCTAATGAATGTGACTAATGTCATTATAAAAAAGAGAATGGGACACCATAAAGAAAAGGCCATGTGAGTGCACAGTGAGAAGGCAGTCCTCTCCTAGCCAAGGGAAGAAGCTTCAAGACAAATCAAACTTGCCAACTGCATGGACTTGGACTTCCATCCCCAAAACTTTGAGAATAAATTTCTGTGGTTTAAGGTGCTCAGTGTGTAATTTTTTTTGTTATGGCAGCCCTGGAGAACTAGTACGTATGGTTTTGCTCAACCTGGTAAAAATAGCAACCAAAAGTTCTATATTGCCTACCTATAGAACATTATACAATTAACTGATATTACTTAAATTTATGGTTATTTATGTCTAAGGTATGTTTCTCACCAGCCAGGAAGCCACACCCCATTTCTTTCTTTGCTCTTTGCTTCCATTGAAACTGATTTTGTCAGTTTCACCACTGACTTCCACATTACTAAATCCAGTAGTAATCTACCTCAGTCTCTCACAAATGCTTGCCAGAGTGAAGCTCCTTTATTGAAACACTCCATGTTTGCTTGTTTGTTGATGTCTCATTGTTTTAATTTTTTTCTTCCAATTCTTGTGGCTTTGTGGTTGCTGCTC
The DNA here is from genome assembly GCA_007922755.1 of Pedetes capensis. NCBI lineage: Eukaryota > Metazoa > Chordata > Mammalia > Rodentia > Pedetidae > Pedetes > Pedetes capensis. The sequence goes on from VMDO01010732.1 coordinate 21,932, forward strand.
CTGCTAATTCCTCCTCACTCTCCTCCTCTGTTTAAGTATTATGCATTAAATATATGAGCTCAATTCTGACACCTGCTGTTGTTATTTCTCTATATAGTTTATAATTGTTCTATAGATAAAAGTAGCATCTGTATGTCGATGATTCACAAATTTTTATTGCTAGTTCTAACTTCTTACCTTAAACTATAGGCTCTCATAGTGAACTGCCTAGCTGACATCATCATTGGCATACTATATTTGGAGATTATTTTATTCATTTTTTTTTCTTTTTTCTTGAGCCAGGGTTTTGCTGTGTAGCCTGGACTAGCTTCAATCTTGCAATCCTGCCTGAGCCTCCAGAGTTCTGGCCTTACAGGTATGTGGCACCAGGCCTAGCACTTATGGATTTTTTTTCTTTTTTTCATAACTTTTAACTTCATAAAACACTTTTGCTTACTATCTCATTATTTTAGATTGAGGACGTTTGTAGGTGAGTTCAGTCTGTTTTATCGATATGGAAATCCAATGATTTTGTAAGAAAGGGACAACTGTTAAGAACAGAATCACCAAGACAAATTTTCTACAGCTTCTACCAAGTTCTCAGCCACACATTTATATTGTTTTAGGACATATTTACATACGTTTTCCCTAGAGTAACCTTTGAATTGTTGCTTAACACTCTTTAATTTTATATCTTTAAGGATAAAATATAACAGAAAATGACAAATTTTTGGTACTATTTCTTCATTTAATACAAATTAATACTAAATTTAATACAAATTAATACTACATATTATCTCTGTATATTGGTTTGTGTGTCAAACCAAATTGATGAATTGTTTTCAGGTTGTTTCATTATTTTTCATTATGTATTAGTAAATTCTTTTAGGAGTACTTAAATTCTTTAAATATTCGATTCTGTTAATGTATGAATCTACATACTTTAAAAATGTGACACATAATTCACTTCATAGAAATGAATAAAAAGTGTTAGTGTATACATTTTCACACAGAAGACTAAGCAAAAGGGTGGTTATTACTTGCAGTTACATACGTTGATCAAAACAGGATATACCTTTATATTTTTTATTTATTTGATCATTCATACAAGTAAATAGTACATATTTTCACAGCTACTTTACACAATAATATCACATAACTATTACTTATACCACTAAAACAAATTTAACTGACAGATGAAACAGCAGTAAAAAGCTCTTGAGGTTTCCAGATAAATAATTTACAAAATAACTATATTTACTCCATGGACTTTAATGGTATTTCTCCTACTTAAAATATACATAATAAATATGTGCAGTTATTTTATCCAAATGTGTACATGAATCTGGGAATAATATTTTAGAAATATAGCCAGAAAATCAACCAATATATACTTATCCAATCTTAAGAAGCTGTTTTTTGTACTTTTCTGCCCTTCACATTTCTTATGGGGATAATGTAAAGCTCTCCCAAATCCATTTTCATATGAAGATAAAATTGAGTAAACTCAATACAAAGATCTGCATTATGCAAATATAATGTTAATATTACACCCGCAGCTACAAAATACCAGAGATTTTATGTTTTTGAAAAATCTTCCTCCTACCTATCAAAAGGGCTGGGCTTTAGCTCAGTTGGTAGAGCACTGTGCTGCAGTCTCTGAGGTCCCGAGTTCAATTCCCAGCACCGCAAAAATGGGAGAAGGGCCTGACAATCCGCTCCCAAGGCAATCCCGAAACGGTCAGCCATTGATAACCCTATGAGGGTCTCTATGAGTCAGATACCGACTTGACAGCACCTAACAACAACAACAACCTATCAAAATGTCTGTTCCTGGAGCTAGCTGAAGCACATGCAAAACTGAATGATAACTCCTTCATAGTTGTTTTGGGACTGTGACAGACTGAAGTTACATCTGGGTACCAGAATCATAAAAGGAAGAATCAATGCAGATTATTCAATTTAGCTCCTAAATTTCAGCTTAAATGTTTAGATTAGCCCAATGTTTACTTTGGGCTGGGATTTAGCTCAGTTGGTAGAGCACTGCGCTGCAGTCTCTGAGGTCCCAAGTTCAATTCTGAGCACCACAAAAATGGGAGAAGGACCTGGCAATCCACTCCCAAGGCAATCCCGAAATAGCCATTTAAAACCCTATGAGGGTTGCTATGAGTCAGATACTGACTCGATAGCACCTAACAACAACAACAACAATGTTTATTTGCTAAATATTTCTTAAGGTTTATTTTGTAATTTTGTAATTCTGATGTTCAAGAAATTCTCATTTACTTCCAATCAATCTCTCTTACATTCATTTTTATTTGAAAAGTAATATTTGAAAGTAGAAATGAAGCCAACAGGCTGGGTACATTGGCTCATGCCTGTAATCCCAGTGACTTGCAAGGCAGGAGGATTGCAAGTTCAAGGCTAGAGTCAGCCTGCATAATTTAGTGAGACCATCTCAAGATAAAAAAATAAAAATAAGCTGAGTTTGTAGCCCAGTGGTTGAGCACTTTCAAAGTATGTGCTAAGCCCTAGGTTGATCCTCCAAGTACCACCAAAAAAAACAAAAACAAAAACAAAAACAAAAAAGAGCAAGAACAAAACAAAACAAAACAAAAACTAAAAATGAAGCCAACAAACATAGTTAATGTCAGTTTTTAAATATGAAAATGAAAGAAATATGTGAGGATAAAAGAAAGAAATATGTCAGGATGAAAGCTTTCCTGGGAGCAACATGTCCAGATGTGCTGTTCTGCACTGCGTGAAGCTCCCTGTCAACACAGATCAGAGAGGACTGATAATCAAACCAAGTTGGTGAGGTGGGTAGACTTGCAAAGGACTTCCTCAGCCTGGTTGAAGGGATGTCTTTTTTGGTCTTCTTTGCTTTTATTTTTTACTCAAAGTGTCTGATAGCTTTACCAAAGCTGTATCTGGCTAGATGAGAGGCATTTTTTAGTCCTTATAAAGTGGAATCTTCAATAGCAGAGAGTCAGGTTGAGAAGTCCCTGGGTGATTCAACATAACTTAGTTTTTATGTATTTAGATTAGTACATTCAACATTATCTATGAGCATTTGCCTAATTTTAATTCCAAGAAGGAGAGAAAAATAAAGAACAAAGTAATGAAAGAAGGAAGGAGGGGAGGGAGGCATTAGATTTGACAACATCCTAGCTCTAATAGAAATAGAATTTCATACCTATGGTAAACTTTTGAGATCACTGAAGATAGTATTTCTATTTGTCAGAGGAGGAAATGCAGAAAAGGGGCAGGGAAATAGGAATATTATAAGATTTCTAGGCTAGTTAATCCAAAAAAAATCTCAGATTTGAAAATTCCAATCTATTTTTCTTTTCTATATGCCCTTATAATAATTGTTACAGATATCAATCATTTACTTGTTTTAACTATCAAAATATTGCTATTTTATCATCATTTTACAAATGAGGACACTGGTGCACAAGAAGTTTAAAAGGCTAAGATTACACAGCTTGATCCCACAGAATTAGTCCAAAAGAGATTGACCAACCTACAGAGGAACTTGACCTTCACATCTTACTGATTTCATTGAGACATGGTTCAAGAATTAGGTCATTTAAAAATAAAATAAAGAATCATTGAAAAGATGCCACATACCACTAATGTTTATATCTGTATGGTACCGTTAGGAAGATAGGAATCTACATGTAAAAGTGAACTGGAAAGGTATTCTGCATTGATATAAGTTCGACCTTGAAAGATGGAAAGGTCTTGAATTGAGCAAAGGATAATTGTAAAGAAGGAGGGCATTCTGAGCAATGAAATAACCTGGAGACAGGAGAAGAACTGATGCTTTTGAATTATGGTGCTGGAGGTGACTGTTGAATATACCATGGACTGCCAAAAGAACCAACAGATCTGTCCTAGGAGAAGTGCAAGAGAGTGCTCGTGGCAGAAAGGATAGCTACCCTGCATCTTACATATTTCTGACATGTAGTCAGGAAAGACCAATCCCAGCAGAAAGACATCATGTTTGGGAGAGTGGCAGGTCAGCAAAAAAAGGAAAACCCTCCAACAGCTGGATTGACACAGTGTCTGCAACAATGGGCTTAAACATAAATAAGATTGTGTGCCTGGCATAAAATCCGGAAGTGTTTTGATCTGTTCTACATATGGTCGCTATGAGTTAGACTCGACAGCATCTAACAACAGCAACAACAACAACAAAAAGACAAAAATTATCAAACTATCTTCAATTGAAAAAGAGGTGGTCTTATTGCAGAGGTTTTAAAAATCCCAATTTGAGATTTTTTGTTTTCGTTTTGTTTGGTTTGTTTTTGCAATAGATTCACTTAAAAGCAAATGGTTAACAGAATAAATATGAGTCATTGATTTGGTGTGGTAGCATTATTCTAGCTGGAATTGATTGAAATATAAATATATAGAGAAGATAGAGCAAAATTTTTACAGTTGTTCAGAAAAAATAACTTTAAATGGTATTTTTAATGTTTTTATTATGGGATTATGCTTCTCATAATAGCAATTTCACTATATGTTACATCTTAAATGCAATGAACTAAAAAATGATAAAATTAGGGATGACATCATTCAAAACTGCCACTGTGAATTAGAAAGAACTATTGACTAAATCAGACAACCTGCACATAGGCAAGGAAAAACTAGTATTAGTCAATAAGCTTTTATAAGAGAACAAAATTAGACAGTGGGAGTTTCAACTTAATTGAGTCTAGTAAATCTCATAGCAATATTTCAGGGTGTTGGTATTATTATCGACTCTGATATAGGCATGCTTCAACCAGTATTTGAATTCAGCTTTCTCTTGTTTATTAAAAAGAAAACTCACAAAATTCATATTTGATAAATAACATTGAAAAATATTTTTCTTTTCATGTAAAGAATAAAAAATCAAATGTTTCTTCAATTTCTTAAAAGTATTACAAATTATATAGTATATTAGCCAAATACACAGACTTAAAATATGCAAGTGTTGTAGGTCTTATATAACTCAGAAAATTTGATTTGGCATAATATACTCTAACAATAAAAATAATGCAGTGTTTGAGTAATCCCTACTGTACTTTTAAAGTATGATTATAAGTTGAATTTTAGTTAAGCTATAAAAAATTTATTAGTAACTTTAAATGCTCTTATTTTGAAATGTTTTTATTTACTAAAAGTAAGTTTTAGAGTTTTCTATTGTCATTAACAGTTTTTAGAAGGTAGAAACAATAATTTTATAATATAAGCATGCTTCCTATAAAAAGATTATAATTTAAAGTATGTGCTAGGCATGAAGCATGTTAACCAAGCCAGGTTAAGTGTGTCTCTGTGTGCTTTTAATATTTTTATGAAGAATCATCTTAGAGATTTATTTTAACTATAATATTTACCATGCTCCAAAAATATAAAAAAATTTTGAATTTGCAAGAATTTGCACTTTATCTTAATGGTAAAATACATAAAATATTGTGAACACTTATCACAGACTGGGTAGAATTCCTCTGACCTACATTACATACATAACTTTCTAAGCCACCCGGGAAATTGCACTTAGCCTTCAGTGAAGGCACTAGACTTTAGTTATTTCTCCCTTTAGGGGCTTCAAGATAAAACTTTCCCTTGGAAGATGAGGGGCTCAATTTAGTGAATTTCAAGGAGATGAGGTTTTACATTTCAAGGGCTAATCTTCCATGTAGCTACTCTACATGCTAAAGAAAAATGTAGAGCCTGTTTAAGTGAATAAAAAAAAAAAGAAAGAAAGAAAAAGAGAAAGATTGTGATTGTGGTAGAAGTGTTAGAGATGGAAGCTTGGTTATTGGAGTAGGAGAAAAAAATTCCTAAAATTGTGAGCCATTAATACATGAGACATCCGGAAGGTGGGTTACTGCTATCAAAAATCCTAAACACTGCTAATCCATATCTGGCCTCAAATGCATTGGAGATACGTCCAATTTAGGGAGCTGTATTGTTCTCATTTACTCAGGGATTAATATCCTGTGGTATGTAAGGAGATTTCTAGCCCATGTAATGAACATATAAGGGACTTTCCATCGAACAATAATCTGGTGAAAAGATCATCACATATATAATTCCAAAATTTGCTTAGTTCATAAACACAAGAGCAAGACAGATCCAAAAGGATGTTCAGCTGACCAATCCGTTCATCTGCATTTCACATCACTTGCCAGTGGCTTGCTGAAGTGGATCTTGTCAAATAAATAGACCTTGCTCAGTTTGAGAAACTGTCTACCTATTCCTTCATTACCTTACTTACATTCATTTGCTTAGTTTATAACTCACAGTAAATATTTCCTTTCAATTTAACAGAACACATCTGTGTACAATACGCTCAACCCAACAGGGCACATCTACAACTTAATTTTCTTTCTCTGTATGAATACTTTGGGTGCTGAATGTTCTATATACCCTTCTATGAATACTTCCCCCATCACCATCAATAGTGGAATTTTTCTGCATGAAATATTTTCAATATATTCTTAAGGATACATTTATAAATATTTATCATGCAATGATTTTTCTAAAATTATTTTTTCATTTTACACATATAAATTATACTTGTCAATCAATCCTTAAATAATGAGTCTTTTAATTATTTTTATTGTTATTATGTAACTCTTTTCAATGATACTATAGCTATTTTTGTATGGATCTTTTGGTTTCCTTACAGTACAGTAATGTTCCAATTGCTCTTGATATAGATTTTCAAATATTTTCTTATAGGGATTGCATCAATGTATACATCCCCACTGGTCTGAGAATATTTTCTTCCCTGAACTTTGATCAACATTGTTGTTGTTGTTGTTAGGTGCCGTCGAGTCGGTGTCCGACTCATAGCGACCCTCATAGGGTTTTCAATGGCTGATTATTTCGGGATTGCTTTGGGAGTGGATTGCCAGGTCCTTCTCCCATTTTTGCGGTGCTGGGAATTGAACTCGGGACCTCAGAGACTGCAGCGCAGCGCTCTACCCACTGAGCTAAGTCCCAGCCCTTGATCAACATTAAGTGCTGGTTATTTCGAGTTGCCATAATTGACATAAAAATATTATCTCATTTGGTTGATATTTGCTTTCAATCTTTACTTTTAAGTAATGTTAAGTATAATTGTCATGCTTATTGTCTTTGAGCTATTTCTTTGAAAAAAAGTAACATGCATATGTATTTGTGTGGTGATATCTATGAACATATGTGCCTCAGTAATTATAACTGCTTATATATGCACAAGGCAATTACTTTCCTATTGTGTTGTATTTCTTTTTAGTGTTTAATATTTAGTAATTTTTATTGATTGCTTTTTATATTCAAATATATCTTATATCCTTTAATGGACTTTTCATTCTCTGAGGAAATATCAAGATTCTATATACTTGCTATATAGTTTTAAATTTTTATTTCAACTTAAATTCTTGAGCAAACTGCTACTTATTTTGTATAGGTGAGTTAGTTCTCCTACCTAATGCCTTTTTCTTCCCAAGGAGACATTTTTTTTCTTAGTATTGACATTTGTCACTCACTAATTTGCCAAATTTACATGTACCTAAGTTTCATTTTTTTGCAATTAAGAAAGGCTCTTCTCTCACATTTTTCATCTTCTGATTAGCCCACTTCATCATTTTACAATTGAAACATATAGTTGTCAAGTTCATATATATTTTGGGACTCATAACCAAGTTTTGACCAAAATTTCTGAAACCTATTCACATTATTTATGCTGGTCAATATGTAACATTTTGGTTTGCAGTATGGGAGATACATGTGTGTATTTCAAAAAGCTTTTATCACACTCTACCTGACCTTTCACTTCTGTAATAACCACTTACAACTCCTTTAAGCAACTTAACCTGTTTCAATTGAGTGAAAAAGAAAGAGAAAAAAAAAAAAAGCTTCTGTTTTTAGCTACTGTTTTCTTTCTTTTGTCCCTAACCTTCATAGTTCATGCTGTTTGTTGTCATATTAAATCATGTGTTCACTTATGTGAGCTGGCCCCAAATTTAGAATTCTCTATTTTCTTTAACACTTTGCCAAAAATTCTTTAAAACTGACTCTGAAAAGGAGAAATTCAAATGATTCTCTCATTCATTCTTTCATTTTAATGGCATATATTAATTGAAAGGAGAAGAAAAATAAAGTGTTTCAAAAATAGTACTACCAATGAAATGATCATCCTTCTTTGTTGTTAGGTGCTGTTTAATAAATAACAAATATAGCAGAATATATTTAGATATTTACTAAATGCCTTTATTTACTCTTCACTTTTAAAGTTCCTTTTTCTTTTGAGATTCACCTCTAAATCTGTTCTCTTTTCTCCTTACAGTTTTCTATCTGCTGTTACCATTAGAGGGACGGAGAAAGAGAGAGAGAGAGAGAGAGAGAGAGAGAGAGAGAGAGAGAGAGAGAGGATGCACACACACAAAGTTAAAATGCTTTTCTTAATTGGTCAGCCTCACCTAGACATCACTGTTACCTTGGTGTTGTATAATCTTAATTTATCGACATACAAGTTTCTCTACAATATTTTAACATAGAAAATGAACATGCTTATTTGTAAAAGTAATGGGAAAATTATCACTTGACAACTATTCCTTAGACAGACTTTATATGGGTCCTTGCAACTTCTACAATGGCTATAACTGCTTCATAAAAACCTATTCAGCAATGGCAATGGCACAAAATCAGATAATATCCAATTTCTTTCTTACACAGATTAGATATGTAGGTTCCATTGTCAACAATTTCCAAAGTGATTTGGGACAAATCCATGAAAACTTGAAAATTGAAGAATGATTTAGATAGTATGATGATATCATTTTTCTCATGCATCGTATTATGTAAGATCTAAGAACTCTCCTTGATTTCTGAATCATCAGACTTACTCAACTCATAACTTTTTCATTAACCTTTTATTGTAATTATTTGAGCTTTCTTTTCTTTTTTCTTTTAGATAGACACTCTATTCATAACACTTGCTACATATATATATATATATATATATATATATATATATGAATGAATCAACAACTCTCTCTGATCACTTCCTTGGTCCATCACAGGTTATATATAGAAATAGGAACCAGTTACTTTAACTGTCTGGTACAACATTATCCATTCTCTTTAATTTTATGTCCTCTATTTAAAATGTACTGGGCTGGGATTTAGCCCAGTTGGTAGAGCGCTGGGCTTCAGTCTCTGAGGTCCCTAGTTCAATTCCCAGCACCGCAAAAATGGGAGCAGGACATGGCAATCCACTCCCAAGGCAATCCCGAAACAGTCAGCTATTGATAACCCTATGAGGGTCTCTGTGAGTCGGATACCCACTCGACGGCACCTAACAACAACAACAATAACATTTAAAATTTAGCATTATAAACAGGGTATAGGTAGATTGCGGATGTTGAATGAAGCTAAAAATTTTAACTAAATTTTCATTAAAATAGTTAATCCCTAATATTTATTTCACAACTAATATTTTACATAAAGTGTATGCCAGATAATTTTGCCTTATATACTGCATTTTTTACTTTCAGAAATCATAGTTTGCATCAAATATCTCTTTTCTCATACTTTATATTGATTTGATTAAAATAGATTCTGATTTTTATTCTTAGTGATTCTTCTCTCATTATAACATTAAAATCACAGTCCTGTATTTAGTGGCCATGAATGAAATACTACTTTTTGAATTCTGTTCAGGTGTTTCTACTCACCCATTTTCCTGATATTGTTTATTTCACTTAGAGATCCAGATGCATATGTTATTTGTTTTAGCATTCCTCTTGTAGTATTCCTCTTCTTTTATTATAGCACCTAACACCCTGCTCTAAGATTATATACAAATTAAGCTTAAGTAAATAAATGATTGCTTTCAATCATCACTGCCAGTCTGTTTCTAGTACAAATTTCCCACTTTTTAGGGGTTTATGCTGATTCCTTCCTCAACAGTTACACTGAATCTTTGAGACTTTATTCAGGAAAGGTGTTAAGGTACTATAGTTTTTGAATCTTCAGATAAACCAAGGTATGTTTTAATTGCCTTATCTTACTAACAATAACTTCATATTATATTGGAAAAATGAGTGCTAGAATTTTTTTTAGTTACTCCATTATATTCTGGTATTTAATTTTGTAAAAGATAATTCTCAGACAAGCTTTATTTTGTTTCATTTTTTGTGTTTCGTTCATTTATTTATTTATTTTTTTCTGGTACTAGGGACTGAACCAAAGACCTTGCACATTCTTTGCAATTGATCTGCCACTGAGCCCAATTTTTACTTTTTAAATTGAGACAGGGTCTCACTAAGTTACATAGGCCACTTCTGGCCTTGAACCTACAATCCTGAGTCTACCTCAAGTCACTGGGATTATAGGCATGTGTCACTGCACAAGGCAAGCTTAATTTTTTTAAGCTTTGTACATCTTTATAAATTTTTAAGTCATCTGAAGCACAAGGCTACCATACATGTAGATCAAGTTCCATACCTTTAGACATCCTGTCATGGGTTTTTAATTCCTTTAGGCGATTCTACCTCTTCCTCAGCCTTGACAAATTGTATTCCAGGCCTTACATATGGACAAGAATGAGGGCACAGCCTTCGTATTGGGGTCTGCCGTCGTGAGCATCAAATACATCCAGTCCCATCCTCATAAAGGCTTGGGGACCAGGACTAAAATGAAATGTTTCAAGTTCTGGATCCCAATGAGCAGACCATCTATAGTCCTTACTCATATAAGGGGCTGACTCTCTGTTTCTAACCCACAGAAATTTCTTTTTTCAGTATAAAACCCATGTATGTATTCATATATAATTTGTATATTCTTTGCATTACTTCTATGTGTTTGGAGTAGGAAGATATGATAAAACCTGCCATTTGACCTAGAATTGTTATTTGTTTAAAGGTTTAGTTAACACAATGCATATTTACTCATCTCGCTTTATCCTCTTTTCTTTAATATTTCTCTCCATCTAAAAAGAATATTCCATTATAAAGACATCTCAGCCAAAAATTCTTCAAATACCTATTATTATATTAGTCTATGAACTTGTGTAATAAAAGAAAAACTTAAAAAAATTAAAGTATGTACTTTCTTACATACTAAGTGATTATGTCTCCTATTTATTTTGCTCAAAATTATATGTATTGTATGATTTATACTTTTTTACTTCAATATTATGCACCCTGTATGAAATTATAAATAATGGATTATTTTTAGGATATATAAAAATTTTGGAGTCAGTTTAGTATGCTGAAACTGAGTAAATCAATTCAGTTGATTTACAATGGCAATAGGCATAAATCTACGGTGGTACTAATGGATGTTCCAAAACATTCTAACTTGTTGGTAATACCAATATTACAATTAAACTGTGCAAAAACTGCAAAAAATAAAAAGCCATAGTTTATCAATGACAAAAATATTTAACTTAAAAATACAAAATGTCACAGTCCTAAAAATGGAAAAGTATATTTCAAGTCATAATGCTCTAATGTTAATTTACTAAAAAAGGTAAAAAGCTTAAGTTGGAGAGCAGTGACTATGCTATTCCTGCATTGCGTATGCACAGAAGTGGTATGACAAATACATTTAAATATGCTTAATGTTCCAAAACCTGCAAAGGCAATTAGTCGCAATAAAATTTGTATTGAATTTGGATAAATTTTAGACAATTAGCCATCTTCTAAATGTGATTTAGCCAAGTAATCCAATGGGACACATGACTTATCCACACTTATTACTCATTAGAGGAGAGTAATTCCTGTTATAGCTGAACATCAAGGGATTTATTGTCATAAATTCAGATCAGCTAATGGACTCTGTAACCCTTTTTATCCAAGAACAATTCCCTAGGTAAGACGTGAAATATAGATTGATCATAGATATGTTCGCTAATATGATTGGATATGTACACATCCAGCCTATATGTTATACTATTTTCTAGAATTTATAGTTATTTATGTATATGATGTGAATTTAAATGATTCATCCTATATGCGAACACAGAGAGGAAAATTACAATATTTCTTCTCACAATAAACGCTCCCATTGTTTCTGGTTAGAAGACTCTAGATGTATATATACATATATTATGTAAACGTGTACATGAAAATTTTATGTATGTACAAATACACATAATTTTTTTCAAGTGTGTTTTAATATCATGTAATGTACAAAAATGTCTCATGGCTACTCATTAAATTCTCATGAGTCTGAAATATATCACCACCAGAAACTCAAACAGGACACCACTTTGACTATTTTTCTTCCCCTTGTGATTTCTTCCCACTATTACTGCTTCTTTTCTTATAATGTGCCCCATTGCCTTTAAGAAGAGAATACTTTTTCTTAAGATTCTTTCAATGCTTTTCCCATCTAAAAAGATACAAACAGGCCCAGGAAGTCACATGTATTCACCCAGGGCACAGGTCACTTTTGTTTACACAGGGGCCTTTTCTGCTCATCTGTCTCTGAGGTGCTGATGCTTTGGAGGCGGCAGCTTGCTGCCTTATTTCCTAGCAATGACATTTCCTGTCAGCAGCAGAAATGGCAGACCAGGTTTGATTTTATGAGAACTGGCCTGTGGTTTTCCATTAAATTTAAATCATACTATACCCATACATGTGGAAGAAATTTAACTAACTTTTTTATTTCATATTTTCAATCTATTATTCTGTCTACCACTTCCTTTGGAGATTATAAAAATGTAAAAATAAATAATTGAATTATCCTCTTTTATGATTTCTTTTTTAATCTTCTTACACCTGCAAAGCAGTGTTTTCAATTTAAATTTTCTGACTTTTTAAAAATTGAGGTTTACTCTCTCATAGTCTCTAGTAGTGAAATATTTATGGCAGAATGTCACTAAGGAATTTTTTTAAATGCTAGTAAAGGCAAGCTCTCTCTCTCTCTCTCTCTCTCTCTCTCTCTGTGTGTGTGTGTATAAAAAACTTAATAGAAATTTTAAACCACTAAAATATATCTCTTGCAATACTGAATTTAATACTCACAACAAAATGCTAATCAAGTGTGAGAGAATTTCTTCTACCCACAGCAGGGGAAAGTTAAAGATATGTGAGGAGTAGAAATGAACTATTTGAAATTAGTATGATAGATTTATCTTGCTTTCTTGATACTCTGATATAATCATAAGTCTATCTTTCCTCTGAACAAGAATACTACATTCTTACTATATCTCAGAATGAAAAAAATTGGCTTACATGCACTTGTCTAAGCCTATTCAAACAATATGACATAAAACAGTCAACAGAATATCCACATGGACCAAGGAGGTCTTCCCTATCCACCATCCCTGAGAACTCTCTTGTTCTCTTACCAACTGCTTTATCAAGCCATATTGGTTTTCAATGAGTTTGTTGGCACTTGGTATTATATATGTGTGTGTGGATATATGTATATATATATATATGTATATTATATATATATTATATATATATATATATATATCTGCAGCTATAGCACTGTGGCATCTTATCCCATCAGATCTGGCAAGCTAAGCAGGGTGGGGCCTGGTTAGTACTTGGATGGGAGACCGCCTGGGAATACCAGGTGCTGTAGGCTTGGGAGACGGACCTGGCAACCCACTCCCAAAAATCAATCTGCCATTGAAAACCTTATGAACAGCAGAGAATCACTGACAATAGTGCTTCTCTTGTTATATGTAGGGTCGCTATGAGTCAGATACCAACTCGACGGCACCTAACAACAACAATACACACATATATACACATACATACATATATACATATACACATATATACACACATACACAGGTACATGTAGACATACACACATATGTACATACATGTATATATAATATGCCTCACGTATGTTTATTCTTACTAATGGATGGAAAAATCTATGTTTCTAAGGATTTTTGTTTTTGTTCAAATCTCTAGCACCTAAAATAGGACCAGTACATGGTGGGGCCTAAAAAATTCTTAAAATAATGAATAAATTGATTAAAAAATAAATTATATTTCTATATTGTTGTTAGGTGCCATTGAGTTGTATCTGACTCGTAGCAACCCTTATAGGATTTTCAATGGCTGAATGTTTTAGGATTGCCTTGGGAGTGGATTGCTGCATCCTACTCCCATGTATTTCTATAGTACCTTACATTTAAAAAAATCATCCACTGTACTTATTTAAATTTAATTTCTCACAGTTTTCCTATTTAATTTGTTCTTTAATTTTCCTTTTCATGTAGTTCTTTCTAAATAAGGTGACATTAACAGAATATTCAAATAATACTTTAGACACCAATAGGTGATACTACATGAATTGTAATGTTTATAAATCAATTTTCTAGACATTAGCTATAATTTGTAAAATAATAATGAAAGTTTAGGAAAATGAAGTCTGAGGAGATTTCATAAAAACAAGATTAACTATGTTTGGAAAATTGGGAAAAATTTAGATAGAATATAGAATGTAAGAAGTTGTTGTTAGGTGCCCTCGAGTCCAGTCTGACTCATGGGGATCCTCATTGGGTTTTCAATGGCTGATTGTTTCAGGATTGGATTGTTGCACCCTTCTCCAGAAGTATTTATAAAATTTTAAAATCAAAAAAGCCCAGGAGTTAAAAAAGAACAGCTAAGAGTAAATTACGCCAGTCTTTTGTCTGAATTTGAAGATGGTCCAGGGAGAAAATGGCAGAAGGTAAATTAAGAAAGACCTTTGTTAAGCACTATGACGAAAAAAGAACTGCTCAGAAGAGACCATTCTCTGGGAGAACTCACTGTATATGAGACAGGTCTTATGGTGCTGGGGATTGAGCACAGGGACTTATATTTCTTAGGCAAGTGCTCTACCACTGAGCTTCATCCACAATCCAAAAGAAGCATGTTTCTGATTGGAGAAGGAGAAAATCTACAGCACTAGGCACTTCCAAGGTGGAAGTTTCTCAATGGTGCTTCTGGAGCAGCATAAGGATAATGGATCTGAGGTACAGAAATAGGTGATGCTCACCATATGAGACATTGTTAAACAGGTTCTCTGTTTTTTGTAATTTCCACTTGGGCTAGTTTTGAATATCTATGTCACAAATGAGAATGACCACAGAGAACATGTTATTCAGTGATGCTCAACCCTGACTGCACATTGGAATCACCTGGGGAGCCTTAAAAAGCTACCAGGCTGGCCCCACCTCCTGACCAAAGACACTAATTTAATATTGGTCTTCAATAGATCCCATATAGTGGTGGTTTAAAAAATCTTCCCAGGTGATTCTATTGTGTAGACAAAGGTGACAACCACTGATCCGGCCTGATGCCCTCTTCTTTACAAATGAAGACACTGAGGCCTGGAGAAATTAAATGTGGCTCTGGGTCACACAGGTATTATGTGGTTAATTCTTATTTATCAATTCAGATTTTGCTCTAGGATTGTCTTTTCCAGGAAACCTTCTACAGTGGGTCAAGGGGAAGTGTACTTCCCATGGTAACCTGTATATTTCGCTCATGTCATATGTTGGTTCTATGACATCTTCTTCCTCACTTCCTCTCTTTAAAGGTAGAGGTACTGATGTTTTTTTAATCCTGCTCTTTCCTAGTATACTACACTATGCTTAGTAAATATGTACCAAACAAAGGAAGAAATAAATGCAAACCAGTCTCACCCTTGGGACTTTATGTTAGTATTTACCCCTCTGTCTTCTCCCATATGCATTCTCTCCAGATGATGATGTCAAATTTGAAGTGGAGGAAGAAACTCTTTGTTCAACCCTTCTTCCCTAGAGGCACTGGAGGTCACTCTTGACTGACTGATTACTCTCACTCATTCACCTCATTTTGTAAGAATAAATCTAAAATTCCATACATAGGATCAAATGCCCTTAACAACAAAGTCACTTATCTAAGTTTACATTCTAGAAAACATCTTAAAACTATTTCTTATTTACCCCCACACCCTAAAAGACTTTATAGTCTCAGGCCATTTGCTTTTCCCTCTCCCTGGAATTCTTTTCTCCCTCCCCTTTTTCCATCCAGCTGAGACCTATCCATCCTTTAAATTGCAACTCAGATACCACTTCTCCTGTGAAACCTTTCCTTGACCTCTCAGAACAGATCACTGCCTATTTCATGGTCCCCTGGCACTCAGGACACTGTGCTGCATCCAATGTAGATGGGATGCAGTTAGTGGCCTCCTCCTCCTCCATATACCTTGTGCAATGCTTTTCTGTGGGGAGGAGTTTGCCTGGTTTTATTCATCTGTATATGCCCAGCACTTGGCATAATGATAATGTACTTAATATCTAATAAATGTTTATTGAGTAAAGTCAAGTAAAAGGTTACTAATTTTTCAGCTATTCTCTGTATTTAAGTAGCATTACTATATAAAGAACAAAAATCAAATGATTAACAACAAACTAAACAAGAAGAGTATACTTTGAAACTCAGTCTTGGTACAATTAATTGGAATTTAAGACATTCAGTATAGTGGTAAAATTTTGAGTGTCTCCTTTTGAATCATGGAGCTTCTTGGTCTGATGGTGAATTCCTGAAATCCCAGAACTTGGGAAGCAGAGTCAGGAAGATGGCGAGTTTGAGACCAGCTTGGGCAACATAGGGAAATCTAGGTCAGTCTGGGGCTGCATAGCAAGACTCTGTTGCAAGCAACAAAAACAAAACAGAAAAGTGTGAACTAACTTATTCTTTACTGGTAGTGTCTAATGTCTATGCAAGATTTAACATTAAATTTCAGGCCGCTATGTTCTTCTCTCATTTTTGTGAGAAGAATATTGAAACTTCTAATCAGTGTGTGTGTGTGTGTGTGTGTGTGTGTGTGTGTTATTTCAGAATAAAACAATCATGCATATTCCAAAACAAGTCAAATTAATCAAAAACTCTAACTTAAAGAAGGAGGCAATGAATTACTTTCCTGTACACAGCTCCCTCTGTAAATGAAGAAAAGTGCAAAAGTCAATATTAGTTAAAGCAAAATGCTTCCCTAAAATGAATTCTGCTGAAGTTGGAGAATATCAAGTAATTGCATATGGAATTACCACTAATTATTTTGTTGAGAAATGATTAATTGAAGAGCAATTTGAATATGGCTCCAAGTCTGTCCAATAGAGGCTCTATCAATGCCACCATCAAAAATGTAGAAATTCAGACTGATGGTCAGGATTGTAGAGAAACCTGTATAAATGGGAAATTAAGCCAAAGACCATGACCTGACTTGTCTGGAATTTCATAGCTAGTTCTCAGCATAGTGGGTGTTGGAAGTCAAGCTGGGTGGCTGGTTTCTACTGTCCCCTACTGCTTCTCTTCAGAGAGCTTGATATGTGGTTTTATTTTCATTATAGATCAAACACCTGAATTAATTGTTATAGTTCCATTAGATGAGGAGTACTTTCAGTCCAATATGAACAATTATCCAAGAATATTTCATTATTACACTTCAGTGTAAGCTATTGCATATCTCAGATAACAACTTCTATAATATGTTCAAGAGCTCCCAAATCTTACATGTTGTTTCTCATTATACTTTTCATAAGTAGTACATATGCTGTTCCCCCATTTCCATGTATCTGGTAGGCATCCATTTGACTGTGTGCCCAGACTCCAGCCTCTTTGACATCCTCTTTCAAACTGGGCATTGCCTCCCTATTCATATAGCTACCCAAAGAACTACCAATTGCTTATACAACACTGGTCATTATTGAGTTTTCCAGGGCTGGCACATGACTCAATCTGAAATTATCATGATATAATTTTCCTCCTTTTTATAGTTTTTGCTCTGTTTCCGTACTTTTCATTCATGCCACACTGTTTTTTTTTACTCTCCATTTGTAAGCTAAATGGGTTGTACAAGTCTCATGGGTGGTAAGTGGATAAATGCTGAAATAGGTGTTGCTATTATCCAGTATTAAGTTTATTTTGAGAAGGTGGGGAGCAGATTTGAGTGTAAGCTAAACATTCAGGTGAAAGTTTGGAGTGTGGGTGGTGGTTGTTGCCTGCTGGAGTAACACATCAGAAGTCTCAGTATGTGAAAGAGTAGAGACCAGGTTGTGTTTCAAATTTCTCTCAAACTTTTACTGGTGAGCTTTGCCTCTCACTTTGCATCAAGATATTCCTGCATCTTGAATATTTAACTAAAGCCTCCTGGCTTTTGAAACTTTTCCAGTTTGGTGATAGATTCTGTCTGAACTAGTTCAGAAAGACACAATGAACACCTGTCAGTTCCTTGGGGCCACATATTCAACATATGTTCTAATTAAAAATTTATTTTTGTCTGCTTAAATTAAGTTCATATGTCCTGTTAATTATCTTATTTCTTACCACTCTTTGACCCTTAACTCACTGACCTGAAGGTTAGACCTGCAAGTGAGGATGGGAGATATTGCCAAGGCCTGATGAATAACAAGTAAGCCAGAGCAGAACAGAAGCCTTGGGTGTTACTTGTTGCTGGTATTTGATGCTTCTCACCCTGACATAGCCATGTAAAGATTAACTTGAAATTTTCAAGTTTTTTCCACTGGCAATGACCTGCTATCTCTAGATGCCTGTAGGGGGTCTAGAGTTCTGGGAGCTTGTAAGATTTACATTGTAGAGTCGCTTTGGGGACTAAGAGCAAGAAGTGAGGGCAAGTTCCTGCTTTATGACTTTCTCCCATAAATTATTCATTGATCTATAGATATATTCGATTTTCTATTTGAATAAATATTTTAAAATATCCTTTCTCATTCCCTTCTGATTTGCTCAAAATATGACCAAATTTAGGGATACATAGAACCAAATTTAAATCCTTCCCTCACCTTTTTGCTTTATGATTAATTACTTATTCTTGTTAGCCTCGGTTTCCTCATCTGTACAAATGATATAATAACAACTCTCTTTTGGAGTGGTTGAGATGAATAAGAGAGGTACACAAGGTAACATGTGTAAAAATCCTGGCACAATGCTTTGCTTTTAATAAGTGTTTTATAAATTGTTGCAGTTATTAAGCAGTGTATTGGCACTGTGCTATGGTCCACTGTAAAGGAAGAAACATGAGCAGTATCAGTGTAATGTGGAGAATAAGCAAAGACTTTCCTTTTCTTATCACTTCATGTTGTTGTTGTTAGGTGCCACAGAACTGTGTCTGACTCACAGAGACCTTCATAGGGTTTTCTATGGCTGATTGTTTCGTTATTGCTTCAGGAGTGGGTTGCCACATCCTTCTCCTGTAATCACTTCATAATCATGGCAAAACAGCCAGTAGTTACCCGAGCAATTTTCAGGCAAACAGAAAGAGAGGAAAAGCTAAGGAAATCACTCTTGCTTCTAGACTCAGAAGAAACAGTTGCTGTTCACTATTCCTTTTGGAAGCTACAAATATGTTGACTTTTTAAGTGCCTTCAAAATTAATGATATTATTTGATTATGTTGAACATTTTGTCCTAAAATTTCAACTCTAAACATACTTTATTAGAAACAAAAGCAATTCATACTTTTATAGTCTATATGTTTTCAAAACCCTGTCACACAGAAATTTACCACAATTCTGTGGAAACAGCTAGGCCAGCCTTATTTTCTCCATTCTCTTGAGAGAGATTTAAGAGATTGGAAGGAGGGAGGGACTCCTTGTCTTCAAGATCAGGTTTAAAACCAGGAAAATCATCCAAATCTTTTGGCTTTCTGTTCCCCATAGTGCACTGAATCAACATTTTCAAATATCTTCATTACTTCTGAGGCACTAGCATGTAATACAGTGTAACCACAATTACAATAACACAAATAAATTCTGCTTTGAATATGTCTCATGTACGATTTCAAATAACCTCCCAGAGCATCCTCTGCCATTTTCTGACTCTCACACTATCTGAGGTGCACAAGTATGACGTATATCTCTTCTAAATATGATATTGTGATGACAGTGGTGGTAGTCACTGTTCGAATACAGTGTACACATTTTATGGGCCATTGTGAATCCAATCACTCAAGAATAACTTTATTAATTGAATTGTAATTAACATCTTTCCATTTATAATGAAATTTGTTGATGACCCTCTGTTGAATGGATAATTTACCAATTCACAGGGAAATGAAATACTTAAGTCCTAAGTCATGCAATGAGGTAGTGTACAAAGATTTACTCTCCTCCTGCTCTATGGTTTTAGATTATGCTTTTAGAAATTTCTTTCACTTTTTTCCTTCATTTCATTTTAGGACACTGGCTATAAGTCTGCAATGCAATATAATATTTAAATAAAATATCATGGGAACTTTTCCTTTTGGTTGAAGTTATTTTGGTCTAATTGCAGTTTATAAAACCTGTGTTATCAGGCGGGCACAGTGGTGCATGTCTGCAATCTCAACAACTCCACTGACAGAGGCAGGAGGATTGGAAGTTCAAGACCAGAGGCAGTCTGTGTCATCTAGCGAGACCCTGTCTCAAAAAGTAAAAAAAATGGGCTGGGGGTGCAATTCAGTGGTCCAGCACTTGCAAAACATGCAAGCACAAGGCCCTGGGTTCAACCCCCAGTACTGCAAAAAACAAACAAAACAAACGAAAAATTCCAAGAAAACTGTTTATTTGACTCTCAAAGAGATATAGCTTAATTGAATAAACACTTGGTGTTTATTTGACTTTTAAAGAGATATAACTTAATTGATAACAAAACATTTTGCTTAAGTGGGTTTATAATCACATTATTAAAAAGTTCTTGAGCTAGAATATTTTAGCATAAAATAGTACTTTTTTTGGAAAACTATCTATAATAACATAAATATTTTAGAATCAGTTTTTTCTCTTTTTCACTTTCACCATTAAAAATTCTACTTAAGCTATGTGCTGTTGTGCACACCCATAATCCCAGCTTCTCAGGAGGCTGAGGCAGGAGGATCACAAGTGTAAGGCCAGAGGCAACCTGAGCCACTTATCAAGACCCTGATTCAAAATAAAAAAATGAAGAAACAAAAAGGGTCTAGGGGTGTAGCTCAGTGGTCAGGGACTTGCTTAGCATGCAAAAGGCCCTGAGTTCAACCCACTAGTATGAAAAAAATGATCTTTAATTTTTCAGGACAAATGTATTTGATTTTAAAAATAGCTGGTAAAGATATTCTTTCATTCGTTTTACCCTTTTAACTGAAAATTCATAGAAATTTGAGAATAAGACTTTGTTTCCTGTATGATAAGACATAAAGAGAAACAACAACCATATTTCAACTAATATCCTCTCCAGCACAGTGCCAGTAATTCTCTATTTTCTGTAATACCTCTGGTGACCGTAATCATTAATCCCATGTTTTGAAAATTATTTAAGATTGAAGGTGCCACAGTTGTACATATTGGTTCCATCTCTAGAGCCCTAAGAAAAGATTTAGTGCATTTTCAAAAGAATTTTGCAGGTAAGAGCCCAAATGGATTTTCAACTAGGCCTCAACCTTTTTGAAACCTACTGATGTTGAATAGTCTTTTACTGGTTGCCATGCCAACTGATACCAGAGGAACACTCTGCAGTGTGTTCATCCCCTAGAAAGCTTCACCAGATGTCTTCAACAAATTGCTATGAAAAGACTTTGGCCTGTCAGTCTTGTTAGGAGATAAAAATCAGGCTAAGAGATGTCCCTGCCTCCACTTCTGATAAAACCAACCCATAAAATATGTAGACTTGTTCTACTCTCACAATAAACCAGTAAAATCTCTCACCCAACCCCAACCCTCCTTACTTCCTGTAGCAGGATTTTTAAAATATTTATGCTCTTATTTCTACATGAAGCAGAGGCCATTATGTGTTGCAGCTGACATTGTCTGGCTGAGCAAAGCAAGAAGCATCTGGCTGGCAGCAAGGAGAGACAGCAAGTTGATAAATTATTGATTTACATAAATCAACACCCTTTAAATATTGGTCTTTTGAAGAAAAAAGCTTTTATGTTATTTCAGGTTGAAAAGTGTTAAGATGATAAATATGAAGTCAGCTGCATCATGATTTTATATTTCTAATCAAACCTATACAGGCATCCCATGAATATATAAATCTTATGCAGTAAATTTGGGACTAAAATATCCAAATTTTGTTCCCTGAAGAACAGTTAAACAAAGACAAATATTTTTTCAAACATGTTTATAATCTGAAAATATTTTCCTGCTGGAATAATCCTCAAATATTAATAGATTTCTTCTAATAAATAGAAGAAAATCTACTTGAGTTTATTTCTTAAAAAAAAGAGAAAGAAAAAAGAAACCTGGCAAAAAAAGTCCACGTGGAATATTATTTACATCTACCAATTGGCATCTGTATGTTAAAATTGTAGGCTTGCATGTGCAAATGAATCATTAACTGTCAAATTACCTGTTTGCATATGCAGTTATTCCAAGCAGTATGAAAATGTGTGGAATTTGCATATACAATTGAGGCTTAAGCATTTATGAAGACTGTTTTAAACAGGAATTCAAAATCTTCCTGCAAATTAGCAAGACAAGGAATCACCAAATCGATTCCAAAATATAGTTTGGGCTGCATTATTATATTGCAGTTAAGATTTAAAGCCCAGGCAAAACACTTAAATTTTGGATTAATCAGTGAAAAAGTACTATCTATTTGTATTTCTAGCATCATATGGGCCTTTTTCATTTGAGTGTGTGTGTGTGTGTGTGTGTGTGTGTGTGTGTATGGGTGTGTTTTTGTGCATGTGAAAGTTTATTAGATATGTTTCCATTTTTAATATATTCAGATGGAAAATTCTTGGAAATGTAAGATAAATCTTATACTCTTGTTTTGTCAATTCTTTCCAGGAATTCAGTTATTTTGGTATCAAATCATCTTGTTAAAGTGATTTAAAATGCACTTCACTTCTTTGTTTTGGCAGGCCTGTAGAGTCACATTGATCCAGTTTCTTCCAAGATTTCAAAGCAGACCAGAAGCATGGACATACCTGACACAATTCTTACCAAAAACCCACAAAGTAGGAGTTTGGGGAAATGTAGATAAACAAAAGAATTTAGAATTTTCAACACAGAGAAGGTCAAATTTTTAGTAGATTAAGGACATTGCTTTATATAGCTAGAAGATGATTCATTACTCTGTGTCTCTAGATGGCTATTTTTTACAAATGGAAAGAATATACTCTACCATATTATTTTCAGATATGAGACTTCTTTCCAAAGTAAATTAAACTTTGGTGTTCTTTATGGATTCCCTTTATATAAGTATGAAAATAGGCTCTTAAAAAACGTCTTGGTGGTTTTAAGAGGAATGCTCCAAACAGTTCACTTAGGAGTTAAAGAAACTGAGAAACAGAGGAAAAGGAAGGCAGGTGACATACATTGTATTATCAAGCCAGCTACCACTTTGGTCAGCTGTTGGAAGCCTTGGAGCCAGTCTAAAAAATATGTCTCAAAATTATCCACAATTATAACTTGAGTTATACAGCACACCTATCAGTCATTGGTGGTTGGAAGTCAGGATGACATGCACTAAAGTGGAAAAGAAAGGAGGTAAGCATGCTTCCATACCTGTGAATACATTATTTCCCCATAATATTATTCTCTGGTCTAGGCAAGCATTTTAGCAACTTCAGTAAGATCCTCAGACTCACTAAAGCGATTCTGCTCTGCTTCCATTAGTGTGTCTATAATCTGTCACCTGAATTGATTTAACTGTTCTTTCAATAGCACCAGATAAATCAATTATTTTAACAATGCCTGTCCAACATTAGTTTGTGCATTAGACTCACCTTGGAGCACTTGATTTAAAACTTGGCTTACCAAACTCGATCTCTAATGGTCTTGATACAGGTGGTCCATATGGGTCATATGAAAAAATTGTTCTGCAGTTAAAACTATACTTAAAGGAATACCACCACATGAGCGTTTCATATTCAGTATTTTTTGAGCACATGGTTGATAGTTGTTGTTGTTGTTAGGTGCCGTCCAGTCAGTATCCGACTCATAGTGACCCTCATAAGGTTTTCAATGGCTGACTGTTTCGGGATTGCCTTGGGAGTGGATTGCCAGGTTTTTCTCCCATTTTTTGCGGTGCTGGGAATTGAACTTGGGACCTCAGAGGCTGCAGAGCAGTGCTCTACCAACTGAGCTAAATCCCAGCTCCACACGGTTGATAGGCTACCATATTCATTTGTTTTTAAATTGACTGGATGGCACAATGAAATACCTTTAATCTAGTTGCTGAAAGACTGGATTAAATCCCTGATGACACCATTTATTAGGTGTATAAATTATGAAATAATGCATAAATGTTCTCAGACTGAGGCCCAGGTTCATCACCTCAACATAATCTAACACAACAGGAATATAATACAGTTCTTCAAATTTTCCTAAAATTCATTAAATAAATTTTGATTGTATTGTGTCATAATTCACCTTCTACACTGTACACCAAAACCAACCTTTAGGCATCATAATATTTTAAATGTATTGACTTAGTTGAATGGAATACTAATTCTTCTACTTGAACTCTTTGCCACTTGGGGTAGTTCATTTGACTTCTTTAGATCTTTTCTGCTTTGTGCTAAATAAAAATATTTTGCTAAGATTATATGTAAAGTTCCTTTCAACTATGATCTATTATAGGGCTGGGGTTTAGCTCAGTTGGTAGAGTGCTGCCCTGGACTCTCTGAGGCCCTGGGTTTGATCCCTTCCACTGCACAAATGGATGACGGATGTGGCAATCCACTCCCAAAGCAACCCCGAAACAATCAGCCACTGAAAACTCTGTGAATAGCAGAGAAGCGCTGACATAGTGCCAGGCATAGCACAGTTGTCAGGGAATGTTTTGTTCTTTTGGATATAGGGTTGCCATAAGTTGGACCTCACTGGATGGCACCTAATAACCACATGAAATTTTATGAAGAACTTGATTTGTTTTTTAATATTCGATTTCCTACATTCCCTTCTACATTTGGATTCTCTGAAAACAGATGCTGAAATGGAGTTTAGAGTATGAGATTGTTATTAAACATAAGTGACTATGAAAGGGAAAGAATAGAAGCAATTTTGGTTAGAAAGAGAGCTTAAGCTAATATCAGGCTCAGCAAAACAAGGTTGAACCTGTACTAAGTTTTGTCTTTCTTTTTGGGAGAGGGCTGTGCCCCTTTACTTAGTTCCTCTCTATTTTGCTTAGTCACCTGATGCAGGCTGCGCTGGGAAAAGCTTGGTTTCAGGTAAAGCAGCTCTCTATAGCAGAAACAGACCCCCATCCTCCACTGAAGGAGATGACAGCTAGACGCTGTCTGCCAGCTAGATTGTACAGTGACTGGTTAGGAAGTCCTTTCTGGAAAAGGGATCTGACCAGTGCATTTCTACTTTCCTCTTCACCTCCATCACATTTTCTAAAGATGAAGATACATGGCCAGTAAATTCCTTAGAAGAGGAAAATCTGATTGCCAAGACTGCTCGGTAGCCAGTTTGACATTCATGCGATACTTTTTGGCAATCTTCCTCTAATCTGATGTTTGTCAGAATCTTTTTTTTTTTCATTAATAGTGTCATAGCTGAAAATGTGATAGAGAACATAAAGGTTTGCATCCCAAGGGGGGTCAACACATTTACTTCTCCATGAATCATTGCTCCTTGGGTGCTAAAGCAAACATGTCCTTGATATATGAACATGAATGAAACATTTAAATGATTAATAGGGTGTTGTAAAACAGTGTATCAGGTGTATCTGCTTGTCCTGTGTCTGACAGTGGAGGTGGAAAATGGCGAAACTCCTGCCCAGCCATTAACAAGACAGAACACCTGGGTTATTCTCTTCTTTCACTGTCTGCATTACATTTTGTTGTAAACCTCTTACTGGAAGGATCATTTCCAAGAAGGCACAGCCATGTTTAAAGGTGTTTATCTTAATCATCACCATAGCAGTTATTGTTAATGGCCTTCATTACATCTTCTCTTTGCACCTCCAAGTTCATCTGTAGCTGTGCAAGAAAGTTTCCTGGAAGGCTGACTTCTTACCACTGCAGGTACCCACTTTTTTCTACTTCCCTGATAGAAGGCAGCAAAAAAATCAGATGGCAGATGATTGTCTCTCCCCTAAACAATCCGTAGCCAATGATAAGTGATGACTGATGTTCAAATGTCTCCCCTCCCTGCCTTGAAGTTCCTCAGAATTTCTCCAAGTATCTCTAGCAGAGTTGAACCCCAGTTGCTTCCTTTTAAGTTTTCACATTTTCTTGCCTCCTTTTCCCCACTTTTTCACTCAGGCTTCCTGTACTTACCTACAAAATCAACCGCCTCCAGCTGGTTTCTTAACTTGGAATCTTCTTTTGGGAGATTCCAATTAAAAACAACTACTCTCTCTCAAGGGCTGGGATTTAGCTCAGTTGGTAGAGTGTTACTCTGTAGTCTCTGAGGTCCCGAGTTCAATTCCCAGCATCACAAAAATGGGAGAAGCATGTGGTAATCCACTCCCTAAGCAACCCCGAAACAACCAGCCATTGAAAACCCTATGAGGGTAGCTATGTGCCACATACAACTTGATGGTACCTAACAACAACAACAACTCTATCTCCAGTAACTTTGTATATGGAATTTATTTATTTACTTATGTTTTATTTTTACTTATTTATTTAGTAGTAATCAGAGATTGAACCCAGGGCCTCACATGTTAGGCAAGTGCTGCACCACTGAGTTGCACCTCCAATCCCTTGTTAAAAGTTTTTGTTGTTGTTTTGAGACAGGATGTTGGTAAATTGCATAGGCGGCCTCTGGCCTCAAAATCACTATCCTTTTGCCTCAGCCTCCCAAGTCAGTGGGATTGCAGGTGTGTGCCACCGTGTTTGGCTTAGTATCTGCAATTTAACAGTCCAACATACATATGAGTTCAATTCTCTGGCTATGTTGTAGTCCCTTATAGTCAGTTTTCCATCTCTGTTAGAAAATACTTAAGAAAATGAACTTAAAATGCAGAAAGGTTTACTTCAGGTCAAGGTCTTAGAGATTTCAGTTCATGGTTGCTTGGCTCCACTGCTTTTGGGTTTGTGGGGAGCCATTATATTATGGCATGAACATGTAGCAGGAGAAGATCTGTTTACCTCTTTGTAGATGGGAAACAAAGAGAAAGAGAGGAGGGGGCCAGGATCCCAATATTCCCTTCCATGGTATGTTCCCAATGACCTAACTTCCTTCCACTATGTCCCACCTCCTAAAGTTTTCACTACCAACCTGTCTCACCACAGGCTGGCAATGAATATTTTTGTATATGGACTTTAGGGGGAAATTTAAGATTTAAACCATTATATCTCTTGATTAGGTATCCAATCTTGGCTGAAAGTCATTGACCTAGAACCAAACAGTCCAGGTTGTAGACTTCACACTATCATTTATTGTTCATGTGACTGTAGGCTCAGGCTCCAGCTTCTTCCTTTGCAAAATAACCTTGTCCTTAAAAAGGTTAAGAGAAGGGAGAAATTAGTAGTTGCTAGATTATTTGGAGAGTATGAGATTAAAAGATGTGGTACACACATGCAAAGTGACCTGTATCATTAGGTGTCCATCTTGGCATTTATTTTTGTGTAAATGTCCTGCAGTAGGTTCTCACCTCTTGTGAACAGAGATTAAACTTCAGGAAGTTTTATATTCCTAGATGTTCATAGTATTGTTGTTGTGGTTAGGTGCTGTTGAGTGGAGTCCAACTCATAGGGAATCTATGTACAGCAGAACAAAACACTCTCTAATTCTGTGGCAGGCACACGATCTTATTTATGGTTAAGCCTATTATTGCAGACACTGTGTCAATCCATCTAGTGCAGGGTTTT
This sequence comes from Pedetes capensis, assembly GCA_007922755.1. NCBI lineage: Eukaryota > Metazoa > Chordata > Mammalia > Rodentia > Pedetidae > Pedetes > Pedetes capensis. The sequence continues at coordinate 49,642 of VMDO01010732.1, forward strand.
CCCTTTTTTTGTTGTTGTTGACCTGCCTCTCTCACAAACATGATGTCTTTCTCCAAGGATTGGTCCCACCTGACTATATGTCCAAAATACATAAGATGCAGTCTAGCTATCCTTGCTTCTAAGGAGCACTCTAGTTGCACTTCTTCTAGGACAGATCTGTTAGTTCTTTTGGCAGTCCGTGGTATATTCAATATTCATCTCCAGTACCATAATTCAAAAGCATCAATTCTTTGCCTGTCTCCTTGTTCAATGTCCAGCTTTCACAACCATATGATGTGATTGAAAATACCAGGGCATGAATCAGTTACACTGTCATCTTCAATGTGACATCTTTACTTTTCAATACTTTAAAGAGATGTTTTGCCACAGCTTTTCCCAAAGCAATGCATCTACGGTTTCTTGACTTCTTCTTCCCGAGGTGTTGATTGTAGAACCAAGTAAAGGGAAATCATGGACAACCTCAATCTTTTCTCCATTTATTATGAAGTTGCATAGTGAACCAATGTAAAGATTTTTGTTTTGTTGATGTTGAGTCACCATCCATACTGAAGGTTATGTTCTTTGATCTTCATCAGTAAATGTTTCAAATCTTCTTCACTTTCCGCAAACATAATGTAGAGCCTGGAAAATGGAACACAATAAATGCTTGATGAATAGATTTGAAATAGCTAATGTTGTATCTAGGGCAAACATTTTCCCTGTCAAATGAATTATTATCTAGCTGAAAGAAAATAATTACCACTTATAAAACAATTAGAGAGCTAAACTGAGTGGAAAGCTAAAACCTAATTTTTAAATAGGTTATGTGGTGGGAGATATCAACAATTGCTAGGTTAGTTTGTGAAGGTTATGGAAGAAGTAGGACCTGGTAAGTAATGAAGGTTGGGAAAGAAGTCTGAAAAATGTGCAAAGAAATGGCTCCAGCATGAAGGGATAGCTAGGAGGAGTGAGGAACTTGGTGTGTCCTGGAGATATTACATAAAGTGACTCCATCATAGAGTGCAGAGCAGCAGTAGAATATAATCAAAAGCATAGTTCACAGAACTTCAAGTCTGCCTTGGAATATCCCTGAGTCTGGGCTATAGTAAATAGATCTCTATGTTCTGCTATCAGTGAGGATGAAAAAGCAATTCCCAAACTACGAACAAATGTCAATTTTTTAAAAATATATGAAACATTTAGCAATGTATCTAATAGCTTACCACATAATATATAATTATTATATCCTTAACACTATTATGATTGTTCTACTGTTATTATTATTAGGTACCATGGAGTCCAGTCTAACACATAGTGACCCTTATAAGGTTTTCAATGGTTGATTGTTTTCAGATTGCTTTGGGAGTGGATTGTCAGGTCCTTCTTCCTTCTTTTGGTGCTGGGGACTGAACCCATGTCCTCAGAGAGAGTGGAGCAGCACTGTACCAATTGAGCTAAACCCACCAGTTAGTAATAAATAGAGGCACTATGTGTGGTTTGGGCTGGGATTTAGCTCAGTTGGTAGAGCGCTGTACTGCAGTCTCTGAGGTCCCAAGTTCGATTCCCAGCACTACAAAAATGGGAGAAGGACCTGGTAATCCACTCCCAAGGCAATCCTGAAACAGTCAGCCATTGAAAACCCCATGAGGGTCGCTATGAGTTGGACACGACTTGATGGCACCTAACAACAACAACAACATGTGTGGTTTAGACGTGAAAGTTCTAAACACCATGAACTTCATATATTTGACTTCTGACTTCCTTCTCACTTTCAAATTTAGCCACTACTAGGAAACAAATGAGTAAATGCAAACCCCAAAAACATTTACTGAATTTTAAAAGCACCTACTATCACCATGGGTATTTTCCACAATTTAGAAAGGAAAAGGGTGTTGGTGAAAGGGGAGTTGTATTTCCCATAAATGAGCACTGCTTTGTTTTCTAGGTTTCTAACATGACTTTCACTTGCACTTTATCTTTGTTCATTTAGGGAAGATTCAGGAAGGAAGATTTGGCTGAGGTGCCAAAATATTCCCAGCAATGTGCATGTTGCATCAGTTTTATTGTTGTATAAAAGCTAAACACAGTTATTCTGGGAAGAAAAAGATTTTATCCTATGTTTGAATCTCAAACAAATATATTGACAGGATTCTAGCCGAGAGTTTTTCTGCCTTTGTAGCCATCTTCATCATAATCTTATTAAGAAAGTTGGACATGCACCAGATGCGGTGGTGCACGCCTGTAATCCCAGCTCGGGAGGCGGAGGCAGGAGGATCGCAAGTTTGAGACCAGAGGCAGTCTGCTTAACTTAGTCAGACCCTGTCTCAAAAAGTAAAAAAAAAAATGGGCTGGGGGTGCAGCTCAGTGGCCCAGCACTTGCAAAGCATGCAGGTGCAAGGCCCTGGGTACCCCAAGTACTGCAAAAAAAAAAAAAAAAAAGTTGGACATTTTGGTCAGTTGTGTTCAATCATGTTACTTAAGACATTGACTTGATTTCTGATAACATGAAGTATTTGTATTTGGTGTGTGAATTGACCCAAATATCTTCCTATATTTAAAATTTTCAAGATACTTCAATCATCCTTGAATAAACAAATATTTTCTTCTTAGAAACAGTTATTGAAAAGAAAGAATAATATGTATGCAAATACTTATTCTGCACACTTCTGATAGACAGATTACCCTACTTGTATCTATATTTTTACCCTACTTGTATCTATATTTTTGACTACAAATATTCCTTTTGATCTTATGGGGGGGATGCAATTTTTTTGCATAGATGTAGTTTTATTATAATTGTAAATGAACTCATAGTTTACTCTCATTTGTTTCATTTTTTTGGTGCGAGGGATTGACCCTACAGTCTGGCAAGTGCTAAACACATACTCTACCACTGAGTTACACCCTTTCCTCCAATTTATCATTTTTTATTAGGTGCTGTTGAGTTGATGATCCACTCATAGCGACTCTAAGTCCAACAAGTGAAACACTACTGTCAGTGCTTCTCTGCTATTCATAGGGTTTTCAATGGCGGATTGATTTTTGGGAGTAGATTGCTTGGTCCTTCTCCCAAGCCTGCAGTATCTGATGTTTCCAGGCAGTCTCCTATCCAAGGACTAACCAGGCCTGACCCTGCTTAGCTTTCTGAGATCTGCTGGGACCGGTTGCCACAGAGCTATGGCTGCAGGTAACTTTTTATTTCTACTGTATTAAAAGAATTTTTAATATGTCCATCGACATAAAGTGTATTGTGTACTTTCCATTTAATTGAATACTACACAGCCATAGTAATTAAGAAATTACAGCCATTGAAAAGATGAATGGCATTTTAAAAACTAAAAATGTTAGTTTTCTTAATTTTATTTATAAATGTTACTGGAGTACAAAGTAATAAGTCATTTGCTATATCCATTATGCAGCTATTAAGTCAATTTTTCTATATTACACATTTATCATCTTACATATTTTACAGAACAGTATGAACTAAAATAGAAAACAAAAAGGAGGAATTTTAATTAATATATAATGAAAATTGTATGCAATCATGGGTTATATTCTCATTGATATTTTTCCTTCCTTTTTTTCATGTATTCAAATCATTGGATCCTGTATTATGAGAATATCCTCTCCATTTTTTAACCCTCTCCATTGTTTCCTTTCCCCTTCCCCCATCCTCAACCTCCACCCCTACCCACAATCTCCCTCCTGCTCCTTTCTGATCTACTTTATTTTCCATTCTTAGATAGGTATGATTGTTTATTTTATATCTATATATGTATGTCTGAAGCCATAGCACTCTGGCATAAAATCCTGCCTGATCTCAGAAGCTAAGCAAAATTGGTCTGGTTAGTCCTTGGATGGGATACCACCCTGGGAACACTAGGTGCCGCAGGCTAGGAAGAAGTACCTGGCAATCCACTCCCAAAACAATTCACCATTGGAAATCCTATGAATAACAAAGAAGCACTGACAATAGTGTTTTGTGTGTTGTATATAGGGTCACTATGAGTAGGAGACGACTAGATAGATTCTAACCACAACATATCATGTTGCAGGATAGACTTGAACATACATGCATTTTGGTTCCAAGAGGGGCCTGAAAACAATCTCCCAGAATATGTAATATTCTGCAGCTTATGTTTTGAGTCAACATTACATTTTCAAACTTCTAATCATGTCATTATATATTAGTCTAACTCATGCATAATATTTTATTGCCTAATACTGTATATAAGTATTACAGTTTATCCAGAGAAGTAATGAATTCTTGTGTTCTGCGATTTATAGGTGTCAATTATAAGGTTTGGCAAATCATAGACATTCAGTAAAATTTTACTTTGTAAGTCATTTCACGTTTTTGATTATGAGAACTTGAGTTGATCCAAATTTTTATTATTACAATTGAGATTATAATAAATAAATTTAGTCATGTCTCCAAATTAAAAATAGCTATAAAATAAGCTACACCTGTAATATAAAATATAAATTATAGGGAATGAGTAACTTCAACTTTAGTATAAAGTTGCTTTCCCAAGTTCACAAGCACTTCCCTGTCAACACATTTCATCCATACTTGACACTGACAAGTCTGTCTTTTTTCTTTTTAACTAATTCAGTTAGGATGAAACTGTACCTTTAGGTTATATTTGTTATTTTAATATTCCTATCTGTAGTTCCCTATCAGAATCAATTGCAACCATAGAGGAAAATTTAAGTATAAAATAAGACCATGGATATTTTTCTAGGTACATTGGCCATTTTGATTTCTCCATCTGTGAATTCCTTGATATCCTTTATCTAATTTTTATCAGGCTCTTCATCTTAGTCTTATTGATGTGTAGTGGCTTAACATTAGTTAGATGCTAGTCTTTTATCTGTGATTTGTATTTTCCCTTGTTCAAGGGAAATTTTTTTCCCAGAAACATAAACACTTCATGTAGTCATATGTATTTATCCTTCTTTTGGTTATTTGTGAATTTGGTATTTAGTTAAAATCATATTTTATTATAAAAATCATAAATTTTGGTTTATCACTTTTAGATTTTAATCAAAGATTAAATTATCTACTTTTAAGCTAATTTATTAAATACCTTCATCATTATATGGTGAAATTCTACATATACTTGGATATCCATCAGTTCTTTATTCTGTCCCATAGTATGTACTTGTATTTATTTGTAAATATTGTTGTTGTTGTTGTTAGGTGCCATGGAGTCGGTGTCCCACTCATAGTGACCCTACGTACAACAGGTGAAACACTACTGTCAGTGCATCTTTGCTATTTGTAGGGGTTTTGATGGCATTTGTAAATATAGCTCTTGTTAATTACTATGGTTTTATGAAATGCTTCATCTTCTAATATGGCACGTACCCTTCATTACTGTTATTTTCAGATTGCTTATTTATTTTCAGATATACACTTTGTCTTATATGCTTTGAATATGTTTGTCTACTTCTAGGAATAAACCAGTAGGGACTTTTATTGGAATTGTACTGAATTTATAAATGTTTTTGTTGTTGTTGTGTTTTTGTTTTAGTTTTCATACTGGAGGGTTGAATCCAGGGATTTGCACAAGCTAGCCAAGTGCTCTACTACTGAGTAGCACCCTTGCCCCCTTTCAAATTTAATTAATTAATTTTCTTTCTAATTGTGAGACTGGGTCTCTCTATATCGTGGTGGTTGCTTCTGGTCTTGAAATTGTAATCCTCCTGCCTCAGTCTCCGGAGTTTCTGGGATTACAGGTGTGTGCCATGGCATTCAGTTTATAGATTGTTTTGAGAAGAACTGACATCTTTTAGAGTGTATATTATAATTCCATTTATATATATTCATACCTATCAATACATCTATTCATATACAAAAATTTTAATTATTTGTTTTCAGTGGTGAAATATTAGATTTTTACTTCTGTATTTGTATCTTTCTGTATTGCATAGTATACAGTATTTTTGCCAAAAACCCATGACTATAGAAATTCAGGAAAGCATTATAATACTCCAGAATGTATAAATTTTAAAGTGATCTTAGAGTCAATATTAAGTCATAAAGACATGGTTATTGTTCCTGATTATATGACCTATTACAGTGGACAAAATTGGCACCCTTCTCAGACCTCCTCAGATCATATCTACTCCTCCTAAGTGATTTGTTTTTAATGTCACATACCTGCAACTCTCATTGGACTATGTAAGGGGCTGCTTTGGCTGTATATTTAGAGGGTCAGAATTGTATGACACTACATACCATCACCTCTTCAGTGGTCAGTAGCTGAGAATGTAGGCTATGAAAGCACAGAAACTACACATCCTCTGCCTGAAGGAGGACAAACTGAGAGGTGTCTTCACATGCCAGAGCTCCAACCATGATCAGAATGAAGGAGACTTTTCATGAGATGTCCCCTTGCTTGGCATCCTCTCTTTCTTATCCTGCTTTTCTCAACTCTTGTAATTTTTCCTTAAGAGCATTTCACTTATAAGTATTTTACAATAACTCTTTATCTCATGTTCTGCATATGACTTTTTGTTATGCCTTTAAAATACCGCAGTATCATTTCAAGAACACAAAACAACCCAATACTTGGCTACCTCCTATCTTTGTATCACATACCATGCTAGCTGAAAAGTAAGTATAAAAAAAGATAATAGATTATCATTAAAGTTTAGTGGATTTTATCTTTTTCCCTAAAAGAAAATGTGTTTAAATTTCATGATGCCTATAGTATTTATGGGCTGGGATTTAGCTCAGTTGGTAGAGCACTGCGCTGCAGTCTCTGAGGTCCCGAGTTCAATTCCCAGCACCGCAAAAGTGGGAGAAGGGCCTGGCAATCCACTCCCAAGGCAATCCCGAAACAGTCAGCCATTGAAAACCCTATGAGGGTCGCTATGAGTCGGATACTGACTCGACAGCACCTAACAACAACAACAATAGTATTTATAGCCTGCAGCCATAGCCCTGTGGCATCCGATCCTGTCAGATCTCGGAAGATAAAGCAGGGTCAGGCCTGGTTAGTACTTGGATGGGAGACTGCCTAGGAACACCAGGTGCTGTAGGCTTGGGAGACGGACCTGGCAAACCCTCTCACAAAAATCAATCCACCGTTGAAAACCCTATGAACAGCAGAGAAGCACTGACAATAATGTTTCGCCTATTGCACGCAGGGTCACTATGAGTTGGATACTGACTCCACAGCACCTAACAACAACAACAACATAGTATTTATAAGAAAAATTTTGATTTGTAATAACAGCAGTTACTTGATTTGCGGTATTTCCAGCATAATTTCAGTGGCCTTTACTCTGGAAACATAAGACTTTTTATTTAAAATATGTATTGATTATGTTGCTATAAAGTTGTTTAAACATATCTCAAGAAAAATGTGTAAAATTAAAAGAAAATTTTATAGAAAATGCTTGATTATGAAATCTTTTTTTTATAATGCTCTCCTATCTCATTAGCCTTCTGAAACTTTCTAATTTCAAAATTAAGATGTAAAAATACTATTGAACCATTTTCTTTGTTTCATAGTTGAGACAGGGGTCTTCATAATCTGCCACTTTGCTTCATTCACAAGTGGAAGAATTGAGAAATGAACAAAGATAAATGTGGACAAGGTGCTATTCATTTCTATAGTGCAATCTGTCTCCCGCAGCTTTTGCTTATCACTGCCCTTGGCTCATTTTATTTCCTTTAGGGACTTGCATGCAGCTTGGCCAGAATAGTAGAATTACTACAAAAATCAGCCTCATTGCTGCATGACCAATGAATAAGACCCTGATGATTCCTTGATCCCTGTTTGGATTTATACATTTTATCAATTGGTAATGTGGCCTCTGCCTGGTGTTCCCCATCCCCCAGGATCATACCTCCTTCGTAAAAGGAAAAGCAAGGACCTCAAGTACTAGTGTGTAATGGAATTTTTCTGTCATTCTTCACTTCCTATTTCTCATTTTTTCTGTTCTCAAATCTACCATAATGGAAATTATTATTTAGAAAACAATTATTTTTATATTATTCTACTTTGAGTGAGTGAATAGAATTTGTTGACTTGGTAGCCTTTGACTTACATAATTTTTGCTTTTACCTAGCTAAATTCTTTTTTATTATAATAGAAATTATAATTTCTGATATCGTATAGGATGTTTTGTGATGTTTGGTTTGACAAGTATCTATTTCTATTCTATGTGGCAGAAATTTGTAAGACATGAGGTCTCTAGAATGAAAACTTGGGTTGAATTTCTGTTCTAACAATTGTTAGTGATGTGATTTTATTTAAATTAGTTAGTATTGCACATTAGGTATGCTTGGTGCTTGATGGAAATGTGTAGATGAGTCAGACACAGAGAAATTCCTTGGAAGATAACTGATGCACAAGAAGAGTTAGACAATGTTACAATCGGGAAAGCACATTATAGTGACCACTACAAAGGTATATGTGGACAGCTGACCAAGTCACCATGGCTAGCATCACAAAACAAGCAATAGCAAATGCTGGTGACCATGTAGACAAAAAGGAACACGTATACATTGCTAATGGGACTGTAAATTACTACAGCTATTACGGAAATCAGTATGGAAGTTCCTCAGAAAACTAAAACTAGAACTAACATATGATCCAGCAATACCACTCCTAGATATCCAAGGGAATCTAAGTTGTCATACCATAGAGAACTTTCTTTGTACTTCCACATTCATCGCAGCACTGTTCACAATAACCAAGGTATGGAATCAGCCCAAGATGTCTATCAACACATGAATGGGTAAAATATATATGAATTTTATTTAACTGTAAAAAAGAAGAAGGAAATTATGTCATTCAGAGGAAAATGTGGAGAAATGGAAACATTACATTAGGTGAAATAAGCCAGACTTAGGAAGAGAAATACAACATGTTCTCTTTCATATGTGGAACATAGTTTTATTTTTTAAAGTACATATATATAAGTGAGACTTGAAAGTATAAGGAAATATTTTTAGAGGGGGGGGGAAAAGAATGGGGTGGTGGAGCAACAAGGGGAACTAATGAGAGGGTGAATATCAGCAAAGTACATGAAATAGTTGTATAAAATGCCATAAAGAAATGTATTATATTGTAAGCTAATTAAAAAATTTAACAAAGAATTTAGGAAGTAATTTACCCATATGACCCACTCCCATATCTGATACTCCCTCTACAGCTTCCTCACTCATTTCTCTTCACATCATTATTAATATCTTCTATACAAGTATGTTCTTGAATGTAATCCTCACCCTTTCAACAGTTTTAGAGGGCTACAAAATCAGATGCAGATTAGAATTATGTGTGGATTGGATTCACGGTCCAGAGCTCTTGACCCAGCTCTCGACCTAGCTCTTCACAGCAAATCCAATCTGCCCGTGATTCTAATCTGCAGCTGATTTCATAGCCTTCTAAACCTGCTGAAAGGGTGTGGATTATATGGTGTTTTCCTCGTGTATTTGTTTCATGCCTGTGTACTTTCACTAGAATGTAAGCCCATGGAGGAAAGGGATTTCTGTTGTTTAGCTTCCTCTTTCTGTACCAAAAAGTAGGATACTGTTTCTGTTATGTCCTCAATAAATATTTATTGAGTGAGTGAGTTATCAAGATTCCTCAGGTTCACATTATTTTCACCAAATGGCCAAAGAATTTCTTCCTTCAGCTTCTTCTGCTATCCTACAGGATAGGATTTCACATGCAACTTCTCAATTTAAAACACTCTTATATGAAGAAATATAGTAATATGTATTAATTTTTCAGATATTCCAAAATGTGAAGAGAAGTAACTCAATCACTACACAGAAACCACAAACCAGATGTAATAAAACAGAACTTAAAGGAGGTATGCTGAAATTCCTATATTTATCATGAAACTAGAAAAAATATAGGCCAGAGGATACTCTGCCTAACAATTAATGGAAAACAAGATGTTGAGTATTTAGTTTATTACACAGATATAGTCAGTCAAGGGCTTGCCAAAATAAGCGAAGATGTATTCTGTTAAGTATAGAACTAAGACTTAGGCTTGTTGTTAGGCGCCCTTGAGTTGGGTCTGACTCATAGTGACCCTATCTACAACAGAACGAAACACTACTCAAAATTGTGCCATGCCAGCACTATATCTGACAGTGGTTCTCTGGTATTCATGGGGTTTCAGTGGTTGATTGTTTTGGGAGTGGGCTGTGGCATGCCTCTCTCAAGCCTACAGCATCTGGTATTCGAGGTGGTTGCCCATCCAAGTACTAACCAGGTTTGACACTGTTTAGCCTCTGAGATCTGATGAGATGGAACGCGAGGGGTGTAACCCAGCTCGATGCCACCTAACCACAACAACAACACCATCAACAACAAAGACTTAACCCACCTGCTGTAATAGGTACTGGTTGGCAGCATTTGAGGAACTTCACTAACTTCTGGTGTTCAAAATTGACAATATCTCTGAACTGGCCTAGAGACTAGGTCATATGAACACTAAACAAATCCAATATTTAAATGTGATTGGTTTGAGAAATAAAAGATTCAGGGGAAAATATGTTTTTTCAAATATTTGAAATGGGGAACATATGCACTGTAGTCAAAAGGACATGAGTTCGGGTCTAGAATAGACATGGACTAACTTTTGTCATTTTGATCCCTAGACTTCCTGTTGTCCAATATTAAACATAAAAATAGTTGGCTTACATTGTATGGTAATTGTGGCGATTGAAAATATAACTGGCTAAATCAGTGACTGTCAACTTGTCATGCTGTGGGGGCTTGCATGGAACTGCAATGGCAAAATCTATGCCATGGGTATGTTAGATACCAGCAAGGCCACCCATGGTGGATAGTATTCAGCTGAGCTTCCAGACTATGGAGAAGGGCCCTGCAACCAATTCAATTAGCTATTGATAACCCTATGATTAGCAGAGGAAAACTTTCATATATACTGTCAGAAAATGAGCCCCCCACTCTGGAAAGCATTCAAGAAATGACTGGAGAAGAGTTCCCCCTAAATAAGTAGAGTTGACTTTCATAATGAGAGTGGAGTAAATCCACTGGGACCTCCTTTTGGTGATGTGGCATGACTCAAAATGAGAAGAAACATAGTGACTGCAACAATGGACTTAAATATAAAATGGGCTTAAACATGGCATTGTGGTGGGTAGCGTTTTATTCTGCTGTACATAGGGTAACTATAATTCTAATCCATATCCACAGCACCAAACAACAAGAAACCTATGGAACATCTTAGTATTGCTATGCTGTTGTTGTTGTTGTTGTTAGGTGCCATTGAGTCGAGTCTGACTCATAGCTACCCTACTTACAGCACATCAAAACACTTGCCGATTCTGTGCCAGGCAAACAATCTTATTTATGTTTAAGCCCATTGTTGCGACACTGTGTCAATCCATCTGGTGGACGGATTTCCTCTTTTGCATTAACCTGCCACTTCCCAAACATGATGTCCTTCTCCAGGCATTGATCTCTCCTGACAACATGTCCGAAATATGTAAGACACAGTCTGGCCATTCTTGCTTCCAAGGAGCACTCTGGTTGCACTTCTTCTAGGACAGGTCTGTTGGTTCTTTTGGCAGTCCATGGTATATTCAATAGACATCTCCAGCACCACAATTCAAAAGCATCAATTCTTTTTCTGTCTCCCTTGTTCAATGTCCAGCTTTCGTAAACATATGAAGCTACTGAAAATACCATGGCATGAGTCAGACGCATCTTCGTCTTCAATGTGACATCTTTGCTTTTCAATACTCTAAAGAGATCTTTTGCCACAACTTTTTCTAGAGCAATGTGTCTTTTGATTTCTTGACTGCTGCTTCCACAGGTATTGACTATAGTGCCAAGCAAAGCAAAATCTTGGACAACCTCAACCTTCTCTCCACATATTGTGAAGTTGTGTGCTGACCCAGTGGTAAGGATTTTTGTTTTGTTGATGTTTAGTCGTAACCCATATTGAAGGCTATGATCTTTGATCTTCATCAGTAAAAGTTTTAAATACTCTTCACTTTCAGCAAGCAGAGTTGTGTCATCTGCATAACGCAGGTTGTTAATGAGTCTTCCTCCAATCTTGATGCGGTGTTCTTCTTCATAAAGTCCAGGTTCTCAGATTATTTGCTCAGCGTACAAATTGAAGAGGTAGGGTGAAAGTATACAGCCCTGACGCACACCTTTCTCAACTTTAAACCACTCAGTGTTTCCTTGTTCTATTCAAAGAACTGCCTCCTGGTTCACGTACAGATTTGTCATGAGCACAATTAGGTGTTCTGGTATTCCCATTTTCCGAAGTGTTATCCATAATTTATTATGATCCACACAATCAAATGCCTTTGCATAGTCAATGAAACATAGATAGACATCTTTCTGATATTCTCTGCTTTCAGCTAATATCCGCCTGACATCAGCTATGATGTCCCTGGTTCCCCACCCTCTTCTGAAACCCGCTTGATTTTCTGGTAATTCCCTGTCTATATACTGCTGCAGTGGCTTCTGAATGATCTTTAGTAGAATTTTGCAGGTGTGTGATATTGATGATATTGTCCGATAGTTTGTACATTCAGTTGGATTCCCATTTTTTGGGAATAGGCACAAATATGGATCTCTTCCAGTCAGTTGGCCAAGTACCTGTTTTCCAAATGTGTTGGCACAAACATGTTAACACCTCCAGTGCTGCATCTGTTTGTTGAAATATCTCTATTGGTATCCCATCAATTGCTGGAGCCTTGTGTTTCACCACTTCTTTCAAGGCAGCTTCCACTTCGTCCTTCAACACCATTGGTTCCTCTTCATATGCAATCTCTTGGAATGGTGGGTCATCTACCAATTCTTTCTTGTATAATCACTCTGTGTATTCTTCCCATCTTCTTTTGATGTTTCCTGCATCTGTAGAATCTTTCACTACTGCCACTCGAGGCTTAAATTTTTTCTTCACTGCCTTAAGCTTGAGAAACACAGAGCGTATTCTTCCCTTTTGGTTTTCTGCTTCCATCTCCTTGCACATGTCATTATAATATTTGTTTTTGTCTTTTGGAGCTGCCTTCTGAAATCCTCTCTTTAGTTCCTTAACTTCATCTTCTCTTCCTTTTACTTTAGCTGCTTGACATTCAGGGGCAAGTTCTACTGTCTCTTTTGACATGTAATTTGGTCTTTTCTTTTTTTCTTGGCTTTTTAAGAACTTTTTGCTTCCTTCTTGAATGATGTCTTTTATGTCATGCCACAACTCTTCTGGTCTCCTATCATTTGTGTCTAATGCATTAAACCTATTTTTGAGGTGGTCTCTGAACTCAGGTGGGATATACTCAAGGTCATGCCATGGCTCTCATATACTTGTTCTAATTCTCTTCAGCTTCAGTTTGAATTTGCATATGAGAAGTTGATGGTCTGATCCACAGTCAGCACCTGGTCTTGTTTTCACATTTTCTACAGAGCTTTTCCGTTATCTCTTTCCACATATGTAGTCAATTTGATTCCTGTATGTTCCATCTGGTGAAGTCCACGTGTATAGTCTCTGTTTATGATGTTGAAAAAATGTATTTGTAATGAAAAGGTCATTGGTCTGACAAAATTCTATCATGCGATCTCCAGCTTCGTTTCTGTCACCAAGACCATATTTTCCAACTACTGAGTCTTTTTCTTTGTTTCCAACCTTTGCATTCCAGTCACCAGTGATTATCAGTGTGTCCTGATTGCATGTTTGATCTATTTCAGATTGCAGAAGCTGATAGAAGTCTTCCCTTTCTTCATTTGTGGCCTTAGTGGTGGGTGCCTAAAGTTGAATAATAGTCATATTAACTGGCCTTCCTTGTAGGCATATGGATATTATTCTATCACTGACAACACTGTATTTCATGACAGATCTTGAAATGTCTTTTTTGATGATGAATGCAACCCCATTTCTCTTTAGTTTATCATTCCCAGCATAGTAGACCATATGACTGTCTGACTCAAAATGGCCTATGCTGGTCCATTTCAGCTCACTGATGCCTATAATGTCAATGTTTATGCACTCCATTTCTCTTTTAACGATTTCTAATTTTCCTAGATTTATACTACGTACATTCCATGTTCCAATTATTAATGGATGTTTACAGTTGTTTCTCCTCATTTTGAGTTGTGCCACATCAGCAAGTGGAGGTCTTTGGGGCTTCACTCCACTTCTGTCATCACGGTAGACTCTACTTTGAGGAGGCAACTCTTCCCCAGTAGTCTTTTGAGTGCCTTCCAACCTGGGATGCTCATTTTCTGGCAGTATACATGACAGTGTTTCTTTGCTATTCATAGGGTTTTCAATGGCTAGTTGTTTCGGGTGTGGCTGGCCAGGTCCTGCTCCCTAGTCTGTCTCAGTCTGGAAGCTCAGCTGAAAACCTGTCCACCATGGGTAACCTTGCTCATATCTGAGGTACCAGTGGCATAGCTCTCAGCCTCATTGCAACAAACAAGCCCCCACAGTGCAGCAAACTGACAGATGTGTGGGGGTAGTATTGCTATTGTTGTTGTTGTTGTTGTTAGGTGCCGTCGAGTCAGTATCCAACTCATAGAGACCCTCATAGGGTTTTTAATGGCTATTTCGGGATTACTATAAATGATGGTTATTCCACTGGCTCCCAATGGAGGAAATAGCATGACCAGAATTTCATCCAACTTCAAGAGAATGATGTTATTAAAAAATGGTATCAGCTGCCTTCTCAGGAACTTCATTATCACTGGAAGAATTTAAACAGATAAGTGGCAATTTTATAAGATCTTTTCAATTCCATGATTTTAATACCTACTGTGGTCTCTATCACACTACAGTATATTCCACAAAAGCATAGTGGATTATTTCCAAATAAATATTATTAGTACATGTATACATATTATTAAATGTATAAAAAGTACTTTCATGTGACAATATATCTTTATAGAATAGTTTCTAGTATTCTATCTATAAGACAGGATTTGAATCTCATCTCTGTCACTTAGCAGCCTTGAACTCTTAGACAACAGATTATATTAGAGTTGATATCATTTCATACCATCATTGAAAGTAATTTGCTTGCACTTTGCATGGAATCTAGCACATTCTAATTACTCAGTAAGTAGTTTCTTCCTTGTTACTCCCCAGAAAAATTAGCATGATCACGTTTTTCTCTTTCATTCTATTTCTTACAATGGAAACCAGAGTGCAGAACTGATACTGCAGCAGCATGAGATTTGAGAAAGAATGCTCATAGTTGTTTGGAATCAAGAATAATCAATTTTTAGGTAATCTGTAAGGAACAATGAGTCAAAGATTCAAACAGTATGTGTTTAATAAATATAAGACCTGCCACTGACTCACTCACCTTAAGAAACTCATTCAATTCTTACCTCTTCATATAGGACAAGTGTGAAAGGGCTCCTAATGAAGTAGAAGCAAACAATAAGATAAATATGAATGGTACAATGTACTGTTGATTTTATTCAATAATTTTATCTTTCAAGGTGGCCAACTTTTATTTGTATGGGATTAAGAGAAAGACAATATCAGTAAATATGAAATACTACATTGTCTATAAAAAGACTATTTCTTCAAAGCAATGAGTTATAATGAATTTATATGAATAATTTTTAAAAGTACATTAAAATTTTAGGTGAGTTAGTTCTCAAACAATAATTATGTAATTTGCTTTAGAGTTTTTCCTATTAGATTGTAAATAGCATGGAAAAAGGGCAGTATATCTCTTGTTTTCCTCTACATCTCTATCCTATATGAATACATGTTCAGTAATTATATTTTGGATAAATAAATAAATGAATCACGCCGAATACCTAGACATTTTTTTCAGAGAGGCCCCAGCAACTTATTCCTACTTTCTTTCTCATGCTCACCCAAATGAGCACTAAATGTGCCACACTTTTCATTACAGAAGATTTTTTTGGTCAATTTTCTATTTTCTTCATTCAGTTATTTGACCAAAAGACTCATCATGTTCTTCTAGCACCCAGAGTGCCTGAGTAATAATAAGCCATCAAGAAGGGTTGTGTGAATGAGAGAGCAGAGACCCAACACATTGTAAGGAAATAATTGTGGATGCTGTCAAGCGAGCCTCAGGCGGTATTCCAACTCTGTGAGACATCTCAGCTGCCTTAGTTTGAATTATTGTGACCATCTTTCCCATATTTCTATTTTTGTTACTCATGTCTAGAAACATACTTAGGAACAAAAATTATATTCAAAGTATTCAACAGATGCTAGAGAGTGGGAACTGGCCAATCAAACAAGTAGTTGTCTATATGCTTGCTAGACCAAGGTCTTAAAGGCCCCTTATGACACTAACATTATACTGAAAATGCATAAGAGTAAATTGGCCTGGGAGGTTGCTAGTGGGGAGGTGGCCAATTGTTAAACTGAGGTAAGAGAGGGGATAATATTAGGCATGGAGTAGCAGCTTTTACCTACTGGAATGGAAATATTTCAAAATCTTAGCAATCAGTTTGGCTGTGCTGGAATATACTTACTAAATATCAGCTTTGCTTAGCAACATGCATTAATAAAGGAATTGGCAGAATGTCAACAAATTCTAGAAACTGGAATCGTGCCAATTCTTTTTGACCACCACAAGTCTTAGCAATCTCAGCTAACATCCCTTTTCTTGAAGAATGCAGACTGGAAAATGAATGGGGAATTTTAGTATCTGTAGAAATGTGAATGGTATAACTCAGTATTTTACAGAAGCCTGATTTATAGGAGGAGAATGGGAAATTATGTGTGAGATCTAAAATTGCATTCTCTTGGGATCTTTTCTACTTTTCAAAAGAGAGGCAGATCAGGTCAGAATTTTATTGTTTTTGGCTAAAGGCCAATTATAGTCTTACAATGTGATCTTAACATGTTATAAAAAAATCAAATCCAAACAAAGTTGGAGTGAGATCCTTAGCTAAAAGTAATAACAGTCGAGAGTTGATTTCATAAAAAATGATAATAGTCACTGTGCCATTTTCACTTGTAGTGTCTTAACTTTTCACTAGCTGCTTCAAGTATCAGACATGAAGAGACACTCTAAACTCTTTCGGATCATAAGGAATGTTTTCCTTCATAGTTTATAAATCAGAATTTTTCCCAAGTAGTTTCATGCAATAGAGTTGGCAATATATAAAAGGGGTCTTAACTGAGTGATTCCAAAGTTACCAAATGACTATCTTCAGTAAGTCCTGAGTTCTTGCCCATTGGTTACATCACTTGCTACCATGATGTTTTTCAGTTGAGAAAAATTAAAACTGCGGAGAATTGTGTATTTTGAGTTGTGTTTAATCCTATAAATCTATAAATTTGGAGGATTAAATCTTTTAAAAAATACCTTAACATTTATTCACATTGGAAAGCAAAGTATGTGCAAATATTTCATGATAAAGAAATAAAATAGAGAAAGTGTGTTTTGTGTAAATTGTATGTGTTATATATAAGTATGCACCATAATGGAAATGCATATATAAAACATGCAAGTTCATTTTATGTTAGATAATTCTTTCTAAATCTAGTAAAAACAAATAAATCAAACTTTCCAGAAAATGGTCACAGATGAATTTGTATGAATGAGCATTCTAAAAGATACAGAAATTATAAATTGGTTTCAAGAATAGTTTTAATCTTCCATACAAAATAACTTCCCACTAAAAAAAAAAAAGGCACACCTTTGTTGGTTTCCTATCATGGATAAGGGGCCTATGAATGAAATATTTTCATTGTTTTGTCTTGAGTTTTCTGACTTTGCTAACTGGATCCTACATAAGCAAGCTTTAACATATTTTCCCCTTCCATTCCAAAAAATAATTGCAGCTCAACGTTTTGATATTGTCTTATGATATATCAGGTCATATGCCAAATATACATTCTTTATATGTAAGCATCTTTCAAAAAACCTGCAGCTGTATCACCTGTGCATGAAATCCCTTCAGATCTTGGAAGCTAAGCAAGGTCAGGTCTGGTTAGTCTTTGGATGGGAGACCACTTGGGAACACCAGGTGCTGTAGGCCTTGGAGAAGGATCTGGCACCCTACTCCCAAGAAACAATCTGCTATTGAAACCTCTATGAATAGCAGAGAAGCACTGACAACAGTGCCAGTCATAGAACAGTGTCAGGTAGTGTTTCTTCTATTGTACACAGTACACAGTGTATTGGTGTACACAGTGTATTGTACACAGTGTCACTATGAGTCAGATCCGACTCTATGGCACCTAACAACAACAATCTTTCAAAAATATAAATCCAATAAAAATGTAGTGGATGTTCATTGGCCTTATTTCTTTAGCACACTTTGGGTTGTCCCTCAATTAGTCTACATTTATTTGTCATAAGTAGAATTTCTGAGTTCTCCATTTCTCTCAAACTGATCCACTTACACCATCTGTCCTTACAGGAACAAGCCACGTCACTTCTAATTTTTGCCAAAATACCCTCGGGATAATACAGACTAAAATCCAGGGTATTAATTAAATCCTGTAATTTGTTCAATGTCTCTCTTCCAGCAAGGATTTCCAGCCTGATTTTATGTTTGTGGCACTTGCTCTGCTTTTTTTATCTACTGCCTTCTCACCTGCAATAAAAGCCACTTGAGAGAGGATCTAGGTGACACATTCTAATAAGGTGTGAGAATATAAGAGATGCTTAATGAAGGCAGGTTTCCATTTCCTCTCTCTGCATCCCTATCTACATAATTAAAACAGTAGTGATGAAGAGGAGGGGATGAAAGTGAAATTGCCTTTGGTTTGTAAATATTCAAGGTGATTTTTATGTTTTTAAGGAAAAATACAAGCAATATCAAGAAGAATGAAGAACAAATTAACACAAATTGACACTCCACCAATGTCATCGTGTGATGGATAGCATCGTTTGTGACTCCATACCTTCCAGGATGATGGTATGACTACATTTGCTGGGCACTTTGTAGTTGGAAAAAGTGATAGGATTGGTTTGCGAGTTAATAGAGCATTTAGTTGTAGGTAAGAGTATAAACTGTCTTTCCCTCTGGCTTATCAAATGTCAATGTATGAAATGGTGGCTTCTCTAAAATCATGCCCCATAAACCTACCTGTCCAGATGAGCAGAACTCTTCAAATCATGGATGGAAGATTCACAGGAGCGAGAAATAAGACTTTATTCATTTAAAAGCCTGGGATTGAAGATTACTTCTTAGTATAATTTCACCTACCCAATACTCACTTTATCAATGAAATCATGTTTCAAGGAATTAGTATGGTACATATCTTTCCACCTCATGGTCCACACTCAAGAAAAAATGCAAGCATATATGCAAATAAAACATTTTAAAAGAAAATTGCAATTACACTATTCTCATTGATTTATAAATTTTTGGGAAGTACACTTGTGTACATTACATTCTGATTCTACACAAAAGACTTTACATAAAACAATAGATGTATTTCTATATTTGGTAATGCTGAGAAATGTTCACTTTATAATTAGGGTTATTGTTCTTATTAGGAGCCCTCAAGTCAGTATCTGACCCATAGCGACTCTATGTACAACAGATGAAACACTATTGTCATGCTTCTCTGCTATTCATAGGGTTTTCAATGGCTGATTATCTTTTGGGAGTGGGTTGCCAGGTTCTTCTCCCAAGCCTATAGCACCTGGTGTTCCCAGTCGGTCTCCCATCCAAGTACTAACCAGGCCTAACTCTGCTTAGCTTCCGAGATCTGAGGGGATCAGAAGCCACCATGGTATGGCTGCAGGCATAATTAGAATAAGACTTTCTTTTAAAAAGAAGGAAATGTATGCTTCTTGTAAAAATTTTTCTTTATTTGGGAAGCTAATACTATTCAAATTGAGATTAAAATATATAACACTTCTCTTTTTTCCACTTAAGAATATATATTTTTTCTAATTTAAATTCTTTGTATTGTGAAATATATGAAAAAATAACTGCAGAAGTATAATTAGCGAGAAAATATTTCTAGAAGGTCTCAGATTTCATCTAGTTAACAAAATGGATTACAATAAAATAATACTTGACTTTTTCATATTTTCAGGCTTCAGTTTTACCACTTTGACAAAAATTTTAATCTATTCAAGCTTAATTTAAATATTTGATTATTTTACAAATATCTGCTTTTATTTTCATAAACCTAATTGAATACTTTTTATAAAATATTTCTAAGTTATGGTCAGATCAAACAAATACTGTTTTAAATTTTGGAATGGAGCAAATTGCTATGTACATCAAGGTTGGTATAAAGGTGGTGGATAGAAATATCTCTCTTCAAGGAATTTACAACAATTTTAGGAAGATAATACTAATATTTGAAGTAAAAGTATATTGTATAATGAAGTGCTAATTAAAAATTAGTCATCATATTTGAAAACAAAGTTATGTTACTTTTAAAATAAATCTGGTTATATTAATCATCTTCCAAACAATGAAATACAAAGATAATGTAACTTTAATGAAAAAAACCATAAAACCTTTCAAGACTAATTTCCTGAGTTTAAATATTTATAATATGGTTTCTTTAAGTATGTAGTAACTTGTACATATTATATAATTATATAGTAAAATTTATCTTTATTAATCACCACTTCTTTGTCATTTAGATTGGTTCAAGGATCAATTTTATGTTGCAAAATTTTCATTTATTACCTATAG